>PVLA01004991.1:0-157500 GCA_004027455.1 Hydrochoerus hydrochaeris | reverse complement strand
TTGGACACATTTCTCAAGTGTTCCCGAGAGAGAGAGGCAGATGCCCGGGCTAACATGGGTCACTTGGTTTGCAAGTGCTAAAAGGAACAGAGCTTCTTAAGAAAGGTGTCAGGAAGAGGGGAGACAACGGGGACTTGTCCGGCCTTTTCTTTGTCCCGGGAGCTTTTAGTGCCACGTTAAAGAGGGACAGCATCACTGGACACTGAAGTCATGAGTTAGCAACTGTTAACTGGGAAGTAGTTTTGAACCCCTCTTAAGAACTGTAGACAATGCATGAAAAAAGTCTTCAAAAATGCAAAGAAGGTGTTTATGGCATTACGGTGCTCATCATGTCAAAAAACAATGAAAAAATTGCATGATTTTTTTACGTCAAGTGGGAGAAGGACGTGTGTCCGGCAGGGGAGTCTGGATGTGTACTTAGTATGTCTGTCATTTTTATGGCACACAAATCTGGAAGTTCTTTCTGGACAAATCAGGATTTTGCTTGCTAGCCCTGTGGGATGTGTTTGTCATTGGGAACATTATAGCAGCATCATATAAAAGCATAGAGGACTACTGTTTTTTTTAGTCAAATAACTGCCAGGAAAGACAGTAACAAATCACCTGAAGATCAAAAGTGAATGTATGCAGGTAATCCCAGCACCTTGGAAGGCTGAGGCAGGAGGGTTGCACGTTTGAGTCCCACCAGGGCAATTTAGTGAGACCCTGTCTCAAAAGTAGTTAAAAAGAAGGCTGATGATATAGCTCAGTGTGAAGGTCTTGGGTTCATCCTCAGTACAAAAAATAAAATGAAGTGAAATAAAATAAAATAGTGAGTGTAATTCTGCAAGTGGACTTTTTCCCACCTTCCCATGTTCCCCTCACCATGATTTTATTCTTTTCTTCTCTTCTACCCGAAAGCTTTGGGTTGGAGCTGTAGCCACCTCCAAGCTCCAGAGCTGAGCCTTCACCAGCACCTGCCAACCCGGCCAGTTTCACCCAAGATGAGTCTGCTGAAGACTTTGGCTGGAAGCGTGTTGGGCTCTCCCTCTGCACGGCTGTGTGTGATTGGAATAGAAAGTGGTGGGAACCCCTGGCAGGAGCCTGAGAGTGGAGTCAAGTCCAGGGGACAAAGCAAGGAGGTGACATCTCCTGAACATAGACCAAAGCTGTGCTTAAAGTCACTTCTCAGCTTGGACTTTGATCTAAATGAATATCATGGTTTTTTGCTTCAGCCAGTTTGAGATTTTTCCTCCCATTTGGAACTGAAAGACTTCAGGGCTAACAGAGTCAGAGCTCTTCAGTCTCCTCACAGGGGCAGAGTTTCCAGGGTGCAGCCAGGAAGGCTTGAGTCGCAGGCAGTGAAGTGTAGTTTGTGCAGCGGGTCCTTCTTCTGGTTAATTACGGGAATATCAGACAACAGCGCAAAGGCATGCACCAGGCACCTGAGCCTTAGTGAAGGAAAAGAAGCAATGCTAGCGAAAGCAAAGAACAATAAGGAACCATGCTCTTCTAGTCTGATTTAGTAAATGCACAAAAAATACAAAGCATGGTGAATTGTTACAAGAAGGCTATGAGAGCTGGGTGTGGTGGTGCTCCCCTGTAATTCCAGCACTCAGGAGGCTGAGGCAGGAGGATTATTGTGAGTTTGAGACCAGCTGGGGCTACAAAGTGACCTCAAGGCCCGCCTGAACAGCAAAGCAAGACACTTCCCACCCCCCTAAAAAAAGTCTATGAGAAGAACATGGAAACAGCAAATAATGGAAACAATTAATATGTAGAATTACTGGATTAAATGTCTGTCCATGACCCAAAATTCAAGGGATTCTTAAGACAGGAAGTTGGAAATTTTAAAATTTCTTATACTTTCTTCTGCTGAGATTATTTAGATGAGTTAACACTTCAGTAGAGGATAAATCAGGCCACTGAAGACCATGTAGACAGATTACAAAAAGAATCTTTTCAGTTTCCAGAACATCATTTGGGGGACAGGATACCAAGCAAAGTATTTTAAATCCCCATAGGAGATGGGAGCAATGGTTTTCATTCGCGGCACGGTTCTCCTTAGAGGGTAAATGCTGGTTTTGACGTGTGGAAGCTATTCTGTACTTTGTGGACATTCGTCCCCACATGGGAATCTACTGCAGATGTAGATGCTAGCTAAAAGAAATCTTTATTTCCCAATTGCTTTGTTCCTATTGCTGCAAGGAAATAAAGTTGAAGGTCAGGAAGAAACGGTGCTTTCTGATATTTTCAAATATGAGTTGAGGCCAAAGTCTTCTTTCTTTTAAGTCGAATAGGTGACAACCTGGAAACTCGGTGAGGGACAGAGGCAGCCAGAAAGTTAATTGGGAACAGATCTCTTAACTGAGATATTGAAAGTATAAAGAATCTTAGCATGGCCATTGGTCTCCAGAGAAGAGTGACTGTAATTTTTTAGGGTTGGTGACAAAAAAAAAGTCATTTCTACACTGAGAGGATGTTGGAGACTTAGAGACGCACGACACAGGATGTCAGTGTGAAAGTGGAGTCCAGTGTGGACAGGAGGCAATGGCTTTGAAAATTAAAAAAAAAGAAGAAGAAGCGACGGGCAATGTAGTGAGCAGAGGCACAACTTTGTCAGAAACATTAATTTATTGTGTGCCCATTTTATTCATTCTGCTGGTAAAGAAGGATTCGGAAGGTCTTGGGTATTTTGAGTTCTTTGGAATAGACGAGGTAACTGTCCATCGAGTCCATTTGAACTTGCACTTAAGTGGAAATGAAAGAACACTCGGAAGGCAGGAGACTGCAGTCTGTTTCTCCCAGCTGCACCTGGGACGGATCATCCGTTTTCCTACTAAACAACTGCTTCTCCGAGCATAAATGGGAAAGGAACTGGCATCCTCCTGCCAGTTTGTGGTATAAAGCGCAAAGCAGTGGTTCTTGGAGATAAGCTGCATCACAGGTAAAGCACAAAATCAACAGGCTGCCGAACAGCCCCGCGGCGGGGCTGCGTGGGTCTCGGTGGGCTACACCGGAAACTGCCTCCTTCAGCCAGGAGCTGGAGCAAACAGGTCTAAGAAAGCAGGACGGAGACTCCGTGCCTGAGAAGATAGAAGGCTGGAACAGAGGAGAGGCCGGCCGGGGCCTTCTCACCCGCGATGCTATGGTTAAACTTGCACTGGTTGATAATATTGTTACAAAAATAACGAGAGGCTATCCCCAAGGCTGTAGGGGTTGAATGCCTTCTGAAGACATTATGTGTTAGGGTAACCAGGGCTGAGAAAAATAAGAGTGTATTATTACTTACTGAAAGTGCTGATTTCTTTGCATATGAGTGCTCGTTTTTTTTTTCTTTCTTTCTTTCTTTCTTTCTTTCTTTCTTTCTTTCTTTCTTTCTTTCTTTCTTTCTTTCCTTCCTTCCTTCCTTCCTTCCTTCCTTCCTTCCTTCCTTCCTTCCTTCCTTCCTTCCTTCCTTCTGACTTCCTTACACTTACTCTTGTCCTCCAGCAACCCACCTTCCACACTGCAGCCTGGGCCACCTGTTCTCATGAAGGTCGGCTGTGTCCCCTCCCCTCCCCCTGACCCCTCCAGGATGGCCCTGCCAGTGCACCTGGCAACCCTCAGGTCCCAGCTGCTGTGCCCTGAAGTCCATGGCTGCTTTGTCCCCAGGGCTGAGCTTCCCACAAAGCTGCTTCCTGCTAGGGTTGGAGTGTGGCAATTGATTGTGAGGCACCCTCTTCCTGGGGGTCGTGGGCCTCCTCTGCTGGGCCACTTGGCTTGAGGACTCTCAGATGGCCTTGCCATGCAGGTCTCCCTTAGCCTACACAGCAGGCTAGCGTGTTTCCACTGAGGTGACCGGAACTGGCTGGGGATTGTCTCGTGTCCCGGGACACCCGTCACCCCCAGGCAAACCCCACTCCCCCCGGCCTTCGTTCCCTTTTTCTCCTTCACTATGGTCAGACTCCATGGTGGTCTGACTGCTCTTTACACCTCCCCTACCTCACTCATTTCTTTCCTTGGCTTAAATGTTGATAGCTTGGTCCCCTGCGTGGTAGTGTAAGAGGTGGTAGAAGCTTTTGAGGTGGGGTCTAGCTCAGGAACTGCCCTCAGAAGGAATGAAGTGGTTCTCATGGGACCGCTGTTGGCTAAAAGAACCAGGCTGGCTGCCCATCTCTGGCTTCCTTCCTTGTCCTGCAATCCTTCTCACCCAGTCCATCCACGATGCTGTTTACCTTCAGGTCTTAGCTGCAGGCTGAATGGCTGGGACCCCGGAAACTTAGGACTTTTAGCCTCCATAGCTGCACACTGAAATAAACCTTTCTTCTTTATAATGTACCCAGCCCAGGTGTTGTAGCAATGGAAAAGGGCGAAGACAGTGCTGGATGGCAGTTTTTCAAGGAGATGCAAAAGCAGCCAAGGTGCCACTGGAGATACTCTTTTCTTCACCCGGAGCCATCCTCTCTTCCCGTCTCTCAGGCCCTCACAGGTTGTCTAGTTCAGGCCAGTGCATGAGATCGTTCCTCAGCTGGGCTTTCTGGAGAAGATGTACTCACTGTGTTTACTGAGGCATGCACCCTGAATACCAAGAGCCGTTGCTAATAGCACTGCTGTGCATGAATATTTGATTTAATCATGTTACCTGGACTGGACATTAAATGCTAGAAGAGTAGAAGTTTGTCTTTTGAAACTTGTTATTACCTCTGTATCCCTGCTTTTAAACATGTCACCAGTAACAAATAAATACTTACTCAATAAACATTTGTTGAATGAATGAACTCAAATATATAGTACTCTCAAACACCTAAAAGGACACTTAATCACCAAAACGTTTTCCATTCATAAGTGAGCAGTAGTGAAACATCTCGTGTGTTCAGTGGTAATATTCTCCTCTAAACCTCCACCTTGTACATTTTTTTTTCTTACTTGAAAAGACCAGTATAATAAAAAAACCCTGGAACTCACATCAAGGTGCAATTGGCTCAATGCATTTGAAATAATTTTTCTTTGTACTATGTTCTTTTTAATATTTTAGCATCAAGGTTAATATGCACATGGTTATCGAATATTACACAGTTCAAGTAATGAAACATAACCACCCTCTAATTTGCTGCCTCATTCTGATTTTTGTAATTTGAGTTTTCTCTTCATTTTTCCTTGTAATCTCAGTAAAGGTTTGTTGATTTTGTTATTCTTTTTGAGGAAATAGTTTTGGTTTTATTTTTTTCTCTAATTTTTAAATTCTTTATTTCATCTATCTCTGGCCCAGTAGTTATTATTTTCTTCATTCTTGCATTAATGGGTTTAGTTTTTTCTCTTCTTTTTTTTTTTTTTAGTTCCTTAAGTTTTAAGTAGGTTGTTGATTTAAAATCTTTCTTATTTTTTAAATGCCAGCATTTATATAACTAAAAATTTATATAACTATAAATTTGTCCCTTAATACTGCTTTTGCTGTGTCTGTAAGTTTTGGTATATTGTACTTTAATTTTTATTTATTTCTATCTTTTAACTTCCTTTGTGATTTCTTCTCTGATCAATTGGTTGTTCCAAATTACACTATTTTCCACAAATATTTGCATCATCCAGTTTTTCTTCTGTTATTGGTTTTTAAGTTCCAATCTCTGGGCTCAGAAGAATACTTTGTATAATATCTGTCTTTTAAAATCTATTAAGACTTAATTGGTAGAGTATCTGGAAAATGTCCCATAAACACTTGAGAAGGATGTTTTTTCTGTTGTTGTTGGGTATAGTGTTCTACATATGTTCCGTCCAATAGTGAGAGTGGTCTTAGAGTTTTCAACTATTATTGTAGAACTATTTCTCCATTTAATGATGTTATTTGTTGCTTCACATATTTTGATTTCATTAAATGTATAAATGTTTATAATATATTTTCATGCTGCACTGAAGTTTTTTTGATATCCCCTTTATTGGGTCTTTTTAAAAAAACATATTTTAAAGAGAATAAAACAAAACAGAACACAGCAAATCAGAACAGAATGATATTTTGGTCTTTTTTAACTAATTTTACATTTAAAGCCTGCTTCCCCCTGATAATAGCAAAGCCACTCTTTCAGTTACAGTTTGCACAGAAATCTTTTTCCATGTTTCGCTTTTATTTGTATCTTTGGAGCTAAGGTAAGTTTTATAGACAGCATATAGTTGGATCATTTTTAAAACCTCTTCTGCCAGTCTCTGTCATTTGTTTGGAGAGTTGAATTCATTCATTTTATAGTCATTACTGATAAGGAGGGGTGACTTCTGTTATTTTACTATTTGTTTTCTGTCTTACAGTTTTTGTCCCTAATTTGCTACATTACTGACTTCCTTTGTTCCTATTTTTGGTAGCGAAACGTTTTAATTCCTGTTTGCTTTCCTTTCTGGTAACTTGGATAGCTATTTTCTTTGCAATTGGCACAGAAATGACAGTTAACTTTCTAAAATTATAGCTGCCATAGCTTGATTTCTGCAAATGCTGTCCCTTTGTGGCTTAGACTCAGCCCTGCTGCTATCCTAAAATTCCATCTCTACATACCGTGTGTCCAAAATCATAAGTTTATATAATTTTTAGTGCCTCACTTTCTTACATTATTTAGAAAAGAAAATTTGGAGTTGCAAATTTGGAGTTGCGAGGCTGCTGTAATAATACTAGCTTTTAGATTGCCTGTGTGTTTACCTTTATTCTCCCAGCAGCACAGAACTACCGTCTTTGTCTCTGCATTTCCATGTGCAGCTCTAGCTGTTAACAGCCTGCTTCAGCGTCTATCTATTTGGAATGTCTTAATTTTTCTTTCACTTTCATGGAGCAGTTTTGCTGGGTATAGGGTTCTTGATGGACAGTTTCATTCAGTACTTTAAATATATCACTCCACTGCCTCTGGCCTCCAAAATTTCTTATGATTAATCTGCATAGTAAGAATCTCTTGTTTATAACGAGTCATTTCTCTTTTACTGCCTTTGAGCTTCTTTCTTTCTTCTTTTTTTTTTTGTGCTAGGAATTGAACTCAGGACCTTGTTCCTTCGTAGTTTTTTTTTTTCTTTGTATTCCTCAGATTTCATGATTTTGGTTGTCTTTTTCCAAGTTTGCTGATTTTGTTTTTGTTTTGCTTGTTTTGTTTTGTTTTGTTTGTTCTGATTCTGTTCTCACTATCTTGCTGTGTAGTTCAGGCTGGCCTTGAACTCTCTATATCCCAGGTTAGCCTCGTACTTGCAGTGACCCTCCTGCCTCAGCCTCCTGAGTTCTGGGATTACAGGTGTGCACCACCATGTCTGGTTTAGCTGATTTTTTTTTCTCCCTGTTCAAATATGTCTTTGAATCTTTCACATAAATTTCTCATTTTAGTAATTTGTAATTTTGAGTTCCAAAATTCTTCTTGTTTTCTTTTTTAGTTGTCTTGCTTGTGAATGTTTTGGGTTTTCTTACACACCATTTTTTTAAATTCCTGCACATCTTTAGTTAGTTCTTCGATCATCTTCATGGCAGAGTTTTTAAAGTTTTTTAAAGTTTTTGCCTGGCTGACTTGCCAGCTGGTCTTTCTCTGGGGACGTTTCTGTTGGTCTATTTTTTCTCTTTTGAGTGGGGCATACTTTTCTGTTTCTTTGTCTGTATCACCACACCCAGCTTGTAATTTTTACTGAGGTGGAGAGATAGAGTCTTCCATTTACTGCTGCTCCATTTTTAAAGCATCTACCCTTTCTAGAGAGTTCCCCTCATTCTGATGTATACACTCCCTCGTGTGTACACAAAGCTGAAGCCCTGGGTCTCTCTTTATGCTGTTACTAGACTTCTTTCCAAGCCCTCCTTGCTGAGATCACCCTCTCCAGGGCCCCAGTTCCCCACCTTCCTTGGCTACTCCCATAGCTTCAGGAGGAAAGGTACTCGGGAGACACAGTTTTGAGATGGGTTTGTAATGTCTTTTCTCTCAACACACCATTAATTGATATTCTTTTTTTTTTTTTAGATTTTATTTAAAGAGAAACAAAAGCATGTAAAGGGTAGAGATAATACAGAATTCCAAAAAAGATAAACAATAAAAAATCACTAGTTAATAAATTACATATTGTCCTCTTAGAAATAGTTGTTCAAGTTACAAAATTAAAGCATACAAAGTAGATAGTCAAACAGTGAGAGTGTGAACAGCTACACATGCATGAATATCTATGTGTATTTCTATCCTTTCTGTATTAGAGGGAAAATCAAAACTTAGCAAGACAAAACAAAACAAATTCCTATAAAAACATGAAACCAAAAAATCATATAAAACCACAGTACAAGGTGATCTACAATGATTACTGTGTTGTTTCTTATTATCTTCAATAGAATGTCTATGTCATCAGGCATAATTGAATATAACAGTATAATTGAGTATAGCAGTAAATAACAATATTAGTAAAATAAAACATTATAGACAGTATAAAACTTCAAAGGCAGGTAATAATCAAATCATAGAGGATATTCTAGTAGATCTTGTCATCTTAAGTGCTGTTGTCTATATTCTCAGACTTGATACTATCAATCATAACAGCTTTGAATAAAATCTATCAATACAAAACAGTGATCCAACAAACCAGATTTGATTACGATCAGTCATGGTAAAACAGTGTAGGTTTTACAGAGCTTTAGATTAAGTTAATAGGAAATTAAGGATGATTACTGTACTATATCCTGTTATTTTCAGGATTGCTGTCTGTGCCCTCAAATCTAGTACAGGGAGAATGACTGGAACAGAATATAATCCATCTAAGCAGAGTAGTATGAGTAATGTGGGTTTTAAATCCTGGTGCACTATTAACAATATAGCGTATCAAGGCCATCTATGTTAGAGTTTCTAGTTATCCTTCTCTGCCTCATTTCTGCTATGCTACTTTTCTGACTTTGTTTACTTTTCTCCTTCATTCTACTGCCTGCCCCACTCATTGAGGCCTTTCTGCCACTGTTCCTAAAATCCTGGTATTTTTTTTTCTCTCTCTCTAGAATGTCCTTCAGCATTCTCTGCAGGGTTGGATTGGTGGGCACAAACTCAGCCAGTTCCTCTTTGTCATGAAAGCATCTTGTTTCTCCATTAATTTCTAGTGACAGCTTTGCAGGGTACATCAATCTGGGCTGGAGGCCACCTTCCTTCAGGACTTGGATGACTTCACTCCAAGCTCTTCTTGATCTGATGGTCTGTGTCGAGAAGTCAGCCATGATTCTGATAGGGCTTACCTTTATAGGTAATCTGTTTCTTTTCTCTGACAGCTTTTAATATTCTGTTTTTATATTGAATTTCTGGTATCTTGATTATTATATGTCTGGGTGTAGCTCTGTTTTGGTTGTAGGTGGCTGGGGTTCTGTATGACACAACCAAATGTCATTTTCTTTTCCCATGCTTGGGAAGTTTTCCTTAATTATTTCTGGGAATAGCCTTTGTAATTTGCCTGTATGTATTCCTGCTTCTTCATTCATGTTTCTTATTCTTAAATTGTATATCTCTTGTCAGCTTCTAGCCTTTGTATTGTTACTGCCTGTTTCCTTGTTATTTTTAAGAGATCTTTCCTTTCATGATCACACATTGCAAACTTGTCTTCAAGTTTTGATAGTCTATCCTTAGTTTCTTTTAAGGCATTTTTCCAGCTTTCAATGGAGGTTTTAATTTCCTGGTAGTCTCTTTGAATCTGCTTCATGTATTCTATATTTTCTTTATATTCTTTATCAAATGTTTCTCTCCTTTTTCTGTGTTCCTCCCTTCTTCCATCTGTACCATCCTCAGAGATGCTTCCTGAGAGCATTTCTTTTATTACTCTACTCATATCTTGCTTTACCTGATTTAATATTTCAGATTTGAGCTCGTCTACGAGGTCCTGAAGATATCTCTTAATGTCCATTGAAGCCATATCTGGTGTTGTGTGTTTGCCGCCCTCATTCTCCCTTGTTTTTCCTTCTCCTTGGATCAGGGCTCTCAGGGTTTTGGGCTGGGAACCTCCTCTTGCCTCTCTCTCCTGTTATGGCCCTGGCTTCCTCCACATGGGTTACAGTGCAGGTCCCAGCCCCTTCCCTGTTGGCCATGTTTCCCCTGAAGCACTCTGCCAAGGGAACTCCACCCTCTCCTGCCTGCTCTTGTCACTGAGGTGTAAGCAGTGGCTGCGTATGCCTGCCCCTCCCCACCGGGCCAGCCAAACTTCAGGGGCCTTCACCCAGTTAGTACTTGCTAGGCGCAGGGAATCGATTTGGGACAGCTTATTGGGTTCTGGCCAGGAGCGTGGCCCAGTCCAAACATATCCCTTGAATCTGCTCTTGGGAGGGAGGAACCAACTAAAGTCACTGTCACTCCCAGTTCAGGCTCCTCCTGTCCGATTCCAACATGTCGCCCACCTGGTCATGCCCTTCCCGTGGTGGGAAGGCACTGATCACTGACCATGGATCAATGAAGGTTCCTCCACTGGCTCCGCTCTCCGCTCCCCGTTGGGCTCACCAACCCCCGACTTCAGCGCTGCTGTGCTTCCTGTGAGTGGAAGCGGGAACGAGTTTGGGCGGCTCTGCCAGCTGGCGCGGATTCAAGCTGGTGCAAACTTGGTGAGTCATTGTGAAAATGCTTTGTCCCTTTAGTTTTTAGCTGTTCCAGTTGTAGTCCCAATGTATTTGATGAGCTTTTTTATGTTTTAATTTCCTCCTGTGTCAAGAGGATCCGTCTCGCTCTGTCTGGGTCTCTCCAGGGTGTTTTATTCTGGCATATGAATTGTTTCTCCAGGGAGGCTTTGTATTCTGTTGCTCACTGATCGGCCATCTTGTCTTCTCTCTAATTGATATTCTGATTGAATATAGAAGTCCAGATTGTAAATAATTTTATCTTACAACTTCGATGGCACTGTCTTTCATTTTCCATTCTTCCTATTTCAAAGGGCGATCCACATTGATTTTTCATCTTCTGTGTTTGAAATGTTTGTTTTTTTCTTTTTCCTCTTTGGAAGTTTTAAGAAGAGTCTTTGTCTTATAATTCTAATAGTTCTTGATAATGTAACTTAGTATTGGTCTATTTTTATCCACCATCTCATGTTCTTACAGATTGTTACAATATGAAAATGTATATTCCTCAGTTTTAGGCAATTTTCTGTTTTTTCTGTCCCCATTTTCTAGAGCTCTTTTACTATGATGTTGGCCTTCCTGGATTGAGCTACTTTTTTTCTTGTCTTTTTTCAGTTATCAGGTAGGCTTTGACAGTGACCCAGTGCTTGTGTTCAAGAAACTCTTTTTTTATTTAGTAATGGTTCTGAGGTGCTTCAGTGATGGTGGCAATTGAGAAATGATAAGGAGAAACCATAAAGAACTTCCTTTCAGTGCCATCCTAGGTCAGTGCAAGAGGGAAAAGGGTGAGTCCAGTACTGTAAGATATTTTATGAGACATCACATTAATATAGCTTCTGTTACATTGTTATAATTGCTTTTTGCATTGTTAATTGTTGTTATGATTTAGATATAGAATGTCCCCTCAATGACTTGTTCTGAGTCTGGCCTTTCAGAAGGTGATAAGATTTCCCAAACTCCAGCTTAATACATGGATTAGTCCATTGATGAAATCAAGATTTGATGGCTTACAGGCAGGAAATAGAAGTGGAAGGGGTGGCCTGGTTGGAGGGTGGATCAATGGGCCATGTCCTTGGGTACTATGTCTGGTCCCCAGCCCTTTCTTCTAGTATTTTTGCTCTGTCTGCTCCCTGGATGTCACCAGATGTACAGCTTCACTCCACAAGGCCCTTCTGCCACGATGCTTCCTCCTCACCACAGGAATAAGAAAAAACAGAGCCAACTGACCATGGACTGAAACCTCAGAAACCATGAACCCAAATAAGCTTTTCCTCCTCTAAGTTGACTTTCTCAGGTATTTGCACATATTAATGAAAAATTTAACACTGCTATTATGGTTAGTATCTCACTGTGCCTAATCTTTAAGTTAACCTTTACCAGAGGTGTGTATGGATAGAAAGAACAGTGCACATAGCATTTGATGTTACCATGGTTTCAGGCATCCACAGTGATCTTAGAGGGTATTCCTCACAGATAAGGGGGAATACTGTACTGACACACAGAGTTTTTCCTTAGAGGGATACATAGGTTAGGGGAAGAAGAAAACTGAATTTATTTTGCTCCATATTTGCCAGTTTTTAGCCACTGCTGTGAGAGGAGGCTGTGACAGACAATAGCCTGGAATATTTTTGTACCTCCAAACTGAACTTGCAGTGGATCTCTTGGGTGAGAGCTGTTAGTCCTTAGATGAGGTGGAGAGGAGAGGCTGTGGTCTCTGTCACATAAAGTGTTAATTCAAGCGTTGATCAAGGCAGGCAGCTCGGCGGCACACCTGCTTCTCATCTCCTGAGCTCTATGCCTTGGTGCAGGGTTTTTTCAGTCACAGAGAGCTATTGATAGGTCCTGATGAAATCCTTTTTGTTTACACTCAGCAGAGTTTCAGCCTTTTAAGGTTTCTGTCCTTATATCGTTTATTTTCTCTAGTAAATACATCATCACAAAATCAAATTAAAAATGAAAAAGATGATGAAGTGGACCCCTGAAAATAACCTGCAATCACACAGCCCTTGTGGGGGTGGGAAAGCTGTCCTGGGATGAGGATTCCAGCAGTGGTGGAGCTTTCTTCATTACTGGGCCTTCTGCAGGTGTCACAGGCTGGTTTTCTCCAAACCGTATAGCCTCAAAAGCTCCTTGGTCCCATGGGTGATCGCTCTGAAAGAAGGCAGTGGCGTTTGGCTTTCTGACATCCATCTGCTTTCCTCTTCCTTTTCATTCCTGTTTCTTGGTCTGGTTGCATGTCTATTTTCTAAACACGTATAAACACACACTCACAAACGCACACTCATGAGCACACACCATTAAACCTTGGGCTTTGACTTTTGCCATTAGATTTTTGCTAAGATGTCGTGGCATGGGTGCAGTCACCATACTTGGTATTTGATATCATCTGAGAACCCCTAAAACAGGATTATACAATTGTGCCCCAGACTTCTCTGGTTTTGTAGGCTCTAATGGGAGAGGATAGATATGTGGAAACATGGGATGACTGAACTGAGAAGGCCTGAGTAGACGGATGCTCACCGTTTTATATTATTATGGTCCTGGTCAAGGAAGGCTAAAAATGCAGTCTGAGAAATGAGTGTGTTGACTGCAGTCTACTTTAGATGATTGAAAAGGAAAATTCTTCTGGTAATAATTATAGATTCCTAAATTATAGGACGGGTGTATAATGTAACATAAATGTGAGATAACTATAAGTATAACCAGAGGACAAAAACAATATGTGAAATTCAATATAAACTTTAGAAGAGCAAGAACTTACTTTGGATAATTTTTCAGTTATATCAATGAAAACGAATGTGATATTTATACCATCTTTTACTTTTATTTTATTTATTTATTATTTTGGGGGAGGGTACTGGGAATCAAACTCAGGACCTCATGCTTGCCAGGCAGGTGCTGTGCCACTGAACTAAATCTCTGGGCCCCATCCTTTATTTTTAATTGAGTGGCAGGGGAATGAAGAGTAATTTCTAATTGATATTAGGAAGATTTTGCTATGATTTGCTTAAAAACAAGAAGGGAATATTTTAATATAAAATCCCCAAAGAAATATGATGAGTTCTCCTTAAGAAAAAAATCGGGTATTTCAAATGTATGGAGATTTGTACAAACTATAAATGCACACTTTTCTTTCTAAGCTCTAGAATTTTTAAAGATTTGCTTGGAGTCTGAGGTGCTGTCACTTTAGAGTTTACTTTTATTCTTGGATTATGCACAGAAGCTGCTGCCTTGATTGCCATCCTCTGATAACCATGTAATTTGTCAGGAAGAATAGTGATTAGTATTTGAAGGCTAACGCTGGAGTCCATCTATCCGATGGCGGCGTTTTCAAGGAGAAGGAAGCTTTCAGCGACTGGAGGTTCAGCGTCCAAACGTGGCCTTCAGTGAGACAAGTTTCATTCAGCTTCAGTGCAGCCTTTCCTTTGCCAGGTTTAGGCAACTTTACAAGACCTTTAGGTTCCTGTAACTAAAAGTTATAGGAGTTTGCATTCTGAAGTAATGAAAAGCAGTATTTTAAGTTGTTAATATACCAAGTTCTTAAAAATAGGTACTGTAAGTATCAGGAAGAAATGCCCATCCCGTACTGCACAAATGTCAGGCAAATGAACACAAATGAAGGGCAATTCATTGTTGTTTTTTATTTAACTATGAGCCCCTCACACTTTGTTTAGAACTTTGGATTTCTCTTGTACTAAATTGCATGAAACATGTGTGAAAATGATGAATAATTTCTGTCATGTGGCATCTAGATCAGCACTCTTAAAACACGGCCCATATACTACCAATGTGGTTGGAGTTCGCTTTCAAATCAAACTGAAGGAAATAAAATATAACTTTCTGGAAAGGTTCTGGCTGACTGGAAGATGTTGGAGGAATGAGGAGGAGGGTAGTTGGGGCTTGCGAGGTGCATTTGGAATGAAGCCTTATTTCAGAGGGGTACAGGGGGCCAGCGCAGATGTGGGTGCTCACTGGGAAGTTAGGGGAGCCTCATCCTAAAGCCTTTTAGGAAGGAGTCTAACCTTTCACTGTCTGAGCCGAGGATAATGATGCTGATGTTGGAGCGGGGATGATTTAGCAGTGACATTTACTGCTCTATTGATCATCAGGGTTTATTTGGAAGACAGGACTGACTTGGCAGTTGTTCACAGTTTACTACTGCAGCTCTCTCAAGTTTACTAGCAAAGGATAAATAAAGCCTCTTTACAGAGACTGTGTGGCAGTCAGAGGCGGCTGGTTCTGCTCCGGGAGCAAACAACCCCACATCTCAGCATCTTATCAGTGCTGCTTGGGTTGAGACTGATGAGTTGTGAAGCTTAAAATGAACCATGCAATCAGTGGCTGCCAAACCCAAAGTAGCAGCCCGTAAAGGGTGTGCATTCTTCCTGGTGCCACTAGAATGACATTTTGCTTCACTTGGATACTCATCAGTAGGGTGAAAGGAATAACCTCAAATTTGATTGTCATTGGCCTAGAGTATTGTAGGAAGGGATTGGAAATATAATGGTAATGATGAAGGGACTTGTTTATGACTGCCATGCCTCCCTTATGTGATTTTTAGAGTTAGTTTCAACCTGAGATGCATTGTATTATTTGTCCTTTAGCAGTTTGGGCTTTCTCTACCATGAAATGAAAGAGCGTTCTTAATAATTTTGAGGTTCTAGGAAGTGATAAATGATTTCATCTAAAGGACCAAGGGAAAGCAGATTTTAGCTCTAGCTCTTTGCCCTAGCAAGGCTCCCTTCATACTAACTCCCTTTGTGGTTATTATAAACTAAAACAACCTTCGGAGATCTCAGACTGTCAAGGAGACAGTGTAACTCAGGTCTTTGCCTGGCCATACTGTGTATGTACCCCCGGATTAGTTTATCACACACACACAGACACACACACACACACACACACACACACACAAAGTACCGTGATGATCTGAATTTTCTTGCATTGTTTAAAGACACTATGTCGATGGCCTTATCATCAAGTGGTATTCATTTGTGTATAAGGTTTCAGCCGAGAATCTGAACATTCTTGAAAGTGTTTGCATCCCAGGTTTTCTACTTAGGTGATGTCTCTGTGCTGTTGCCTGTCTGAACTACACCAGTTTCCCTGTCTTGGCATTTCGGAGGAGAAATAAATTTGGAGAATAAACCATCATTTCTTAGACAATTTAATCAACCAAGAATTTGCATCCTCCAGTTGCTAGGAAAGGACATGTCTGTACTTTTATCAACTGGATCAAGAGTTGCTGTCTGACATGAGGATATATTTGAGTGGAATAAATTTGATTCTATCTTTAAATATAAGAGAAAATATTTTTCATACAGTGACAGTTATACATACAGAATTTCCACTGCTATTCCTTGAATTTTCTATTATTTTCAGACATCTATTAAACTCAATAACTTTATAATATTTTACTATGATTTATTTTATTGTATATAAACTTAAAAAGTGAAAAATCTTGAAGTAAAAGAAAATGATATATCTATTTTAAAATAATTGAATATAGCAATTAATCAGTTGAGCTCTTACAAAAGAAGAAAATAAGTAAAAGTATATAATCCCCAACATTCTGCTGAAATAACTAGTAAGGTACATATATGATTCATATGATTTATCTTTAATAAATGTTGAATGTTATTTTGTAACAATATTAAACAATATTTCTTGTGTCTTATGTTATATTTTTCCAGTTCACAAATAATTTCTTAAAGGTACACTTTCTAAACTGTAAGATTCAATCACTATAAGCATACAATTCAAGTTCAAATTCAGTTTAGGATATCATTATTACTTCCAAAATCTCTCGTTTCTATTTGTAATAAATCATTGCTTACATCATCATCTGTAGGCAACCACGGATATGCTTTCTTTCTTTAAGGTTTTTAAATTAATAAAGTACCTAACCCTAATCTATACTGTAGGACACATCAGTAATTTTTTATTTTTTATTGCCTACTAATATACCCATTTTATTTATCCATTCAGCAATTGATAGACATTTGAATACTTGAAGTTTTTGGCTACTATGGATAATTGGAGTGTGAATATTCATATAAAAAGTCATTTGTGCATGTATATTTTTATTGCTCTTGGGTAATTATCTAAGAGTGGAATTACTTGATTACATGGCACATTTATACTTTAATTTTCTAAGGAAACTGCCAAACTGTTTTCTAAAGAGGCTATACCATCTTGTATTCTCACCTGCAAAATAAGAGGGTTTCAATTTCTCTACATCTTTATAGGTACTTGATATTATGTCTTTATAATTATAGCTACTCTAGTATTTGTACATAATGGTATATCACTTTAGTTTGCATTTTTAAGCAGTTACTAATGATGTTACATATCTTTTCATGTGTTTATTACTTATCTATAAGTCTTCTTTGTTGAAATATCTATTCAAGTATTTTGCCTGTCTGGTTTCCTATAGGTTATTTACTTGCTATGGAATTGCAAGAATTCTTATTTCTTAAATATATTCTGGATACAAATTCTTTGTTATAATGTTTGCAATTGCTTTTTCCAGGTCTTTAGCTTGCCTTTTCCTTTTCTAAATGATATGGTTTCAAGATCAAGAGCTTTAAACTTTTGATGAGGTACAATGTATTTCAACTTTCTATTCCTTCTGTCATTTTTGTACTTTGGAATTGTATCCCTTTGTGTCTTAAATTTATTAGTTGCAGTAGTTTAAATTTTATGTATTTCCTAGGTTTTTTTTAAACCTATATAACCATGTTATCTGCAACCTGATGAGACCAGGGAATATTTCCTGGCTCCCAAACTTAAGGGATTGCATCCAGTTACTGATAATTGTGTATGATCTTAGTTGTAAGTTTTTGATAGATCTCTGTCTTGGCTATTTTCTCATTGCTGACACTCAAAGTTAAAGGAAGAGAGGATTTGGTAGTTCATGGTTGTAAAGGGTTCAGTCTGCAGTCAGCTGGCTCCAAGGTAGGGTGGCATGGCACAGTGGAGAAACAGTCCATGGCAGAGCAGGCAGGCAGAAGGTGGCCTGCAGTGAAGTGGCAGGCAGCAAGAGACAAATGACAAACAGTGACCATCTTTCTGTCCCTTATATCTTCTCCAGGCTAGCCACCCTTAGGGCAGATAGCGTTCACACCCAAGGTGGGCAGCCTTAATCCTAGCAGTGCCCTGTGAGTCAGTACCAGCCTCACATCCTTGACCCCAGCAGCATACTCCTTCAAAGGTTCCACCTGTGTGAGGCTTTGCAGGGCCATCTAGAAACAAGCCATAATAGTCTTTAACTCAGTGAGCAGTTTTTCTGCTGTTCTTAGTCCACTGAAAGTTTTAGTCTTGAAAGGATTTTGTCAAATGCATTGAGAGAGAAGTTTTTGTCCTGATATTTCTCAATCTGGGGTATCACATTAATTGATTTTCAAGCATTAAGCCAACTGTGAATTTCTGGGGAAATTCCTGCTTGCTCTGGGTGTCTGTTCCTTTTCAGCTGTTTCTGGATTTAGTATGCCAATACTTGATGAAAGATTTTGGTGTCAGTGTTCATGTGAGACATTGGTCAATAAATTTTATTCTTTAAAAAGTCTTTGCTTAGCATTATCAGGGATATGCTGACCTCATAAAACAAACTGGGAGTTTTTTCCTCTTGCTCTAATTTAGTAAGCATTTGCTTTAGGGTTGGTAATATTGTTTTCTTTCAATATTTGATAGTGAGTCCATCCGAGCCAGGGCTTTTCTTTCTGGGAAGATTTAAAATTACTAATTTAATTTTTTTGCTTGAAATACATCTACACCTGCTTTCTATTTACTTATTTATTTATTTATTTTTTCTTGTACCAGGAATCAAACTCAGGATCCCATGCTTGTCAGGCACCGCGCCACTGAGCTATATCCCCGGCCCCTTTCTATTTATTTTTGATGAGGGTTTCATAATCTAACTTTTTCCCTTTCATTTAAGCTAATTTGTTGCCATAAAGTTGTCCATAATAGCCTCTTAGTATCCTTTTAATCCATTTAGAGTCTGTTGTATTGATGCTTTCTCTTCCTTTCTTTCATTTGCCAATTTTTGTCTTTTGTTTTTCTCTCAATTTACTTGAATCTTACAAATATTGTTAAATTTTTCAGAGCCAACTTTTGGTTTGACTGGTTTCCTCTTTTGTTTTTCTCCTTCATTTTTTTCCACTCTGATTTTATTTTGTATGTCCTCTTAGTCTTTTTTTTTTAGTGTCTCAAAATAGAAACTTATATTTAAAAATTTATATTTTTTTTAGTACAAACATTAATAATCTTGTCTAGGCAAGATCTTACCTAATTAATTTCATATGTTATGTTTTTATTTTTATTCATTTCACAATATTTTAAAATTTTATTTTTGTTATTTTCTTGATTTACCGGTTACTTGTGTTATTTACTTTCCAAATATTTAGGAGATTTTCTATATTTTTCTCATTTGTTGACTTGTAATTTAAATCATTTGATTCAGAACACACACTTTGTATTATTTCAATCTCTCTGGGAATATCTCATTTTAAGAACATGGGTGCTCTTCTATTTTGGGGTGAAATATTCTGTACACATCAAATAGATAAAACAAGTTGGTGTCTTCTATATTGTTACTGGGGTTCTGGGGTACTCTAGGGCCCTTCTAGAGATTCTTTCCAGTTTTCATTGTCCTGAACAAAGAATTGGACAGGAAGTGAGGTAGTAAGGTTTTTCCATTATTAGAATTAGGAAAAGAAGTATATACTCTGCAGAGTGCAGAGCAGGCCACTGAAAGAGCTTGCAGTGGCTGCCAGATTAATGTCAGCCCTGTGCTCATTCTGATGGCAGAACTAGGTAATCTTACCCAAAACCTGCTTGACTTTGCACCAGAAAAACTGAAGCCAGCCTTCCCTGATTGGTCCCAGGTACACCTTTGGGAGCTGTCCTGCCCGTGTGCTGGCTGTATGTAACTGAATGGTCATACCTGCCTGCCCAACCCACTGGCCAGGCCCTATCTCCTTCCTCAGTTGTTCTATCAGTTAATGATACATAAATATAAAAATTTAAAAGTGTGATTGTCAAATTGTCTCATTGTTAGCTGTTTCATTTTGCTTGAAATATTTTGAGAGTCTGTTATTAAGTACACACATATTTTATATTAATATCTTGCGATGTATTGACCCTTCCATGATTATGAAAGATTCTTTCTTTTCCTACCTCTTCATGTTGGACCTGATTGTGTATTTGAAAGTTATTTTATGCAAAGTATATAATTGGATCATATTTTTCTAATCAAGTTTGTCCATCTCTTAATTGAATTGTCTAATAATTCATTCACAATTAAGGTAATTTTGTAGGTTTAAATTTACATTTGTCATTTTGTTTTTTATATGTTTCTTGTCTTTTTTTGGTCAACTCTACTGCCTTTGTTCAGTAAGAATCTTTAAAGTTCCGTTACATTTTCTCAATTGATTTTTTATGTTATCCAAACTTTAGGTTTGTTTAATTTTTCTGATTTTTTTTCTCAGTTTGTAACTTGTTTTATTTGTGCTGTGAAATTTAATTTTTCTTGCCTTGGTTTTATGGCTTTAATTGCTGTTTTAAAATTTAATTTTAAATTTTTTACCATGACTTCAATTGGACTGCCAAAAAAAATCTAAGTATATAGAGGTTAGAGGTCAGCCAGTAACACTGACAAATACTATGCTCGGATATTCCTACAGTAAAGCTTTACACTCAGTCAATGTCACTATAAGCTGGGGAGCGTATTCACCTAGTTCTCTAGTCTCCTTTGCCTGTTAATTTTTACTTGGATTGGTGGGGTCTTTCTCATGCATGTATGTAGTAGTTCCTCAGTCAGCAAGGGAGGTGGAAAAGTTATGTAACATATCCATTATTACGTTCAGGTTTTCCCTGTTAAATCTCTGACAGGTTCACTGCTTATCCAATTTAGGCTGCAGTTTCAGGTTAGCAAAGTTACGGGTTTTCACAGCATGCCACTTTTAGCTGACAGGATTACAGGTTTATTCCTGTCCCCACAAAGTTGATGTTACACCACCACTGGTGGGTAGCTGCTCTTTTTAAAAGACATTTTCCTACTCTTCTTACTAACTGAGCTGGTTAAGGGCTAGAGAGTTGGATAGAAACCTTTGGGGAGGAAGACAACTGACAGAGTTCTTACCCAAAGTTTCAGTAGTTTTTCATGGAGAAAATCTTTTCAGTTTCCATTCTCATGTTTGGGAAGTGTTCAGCTATTACTTCTGTAAATAGCCTCTTAATATCACTTGTGTTGTCCCCTTCTTTTTCATTTATCCCTATTAATCTTATGTTGTTTTTCTTTGCATCATCTTGCAGCTGTTGAGTTGTTATTTCCTGATTCCTTGTTATTTTTAGAAGATCTTTCCTTTTCTGTTTACTAGCTGCAATCTTATCTTCGAGGTCTGAAATTCTATCTTCATTTTCATTGAGGTGGTTTTGGCAACTTTATTTTTTTTATTTAAGGAAAAAATGAAACAGAAAGAGGGTAGAAATAATATATAATTTCAAAAAGAAAAAAGAAAAAAAACCAGTAAGAAATCACTAGTTGATAATTACATATTTTCCTCTTAGAAGTAGTTGTTCAAGTTACAAAAGTTAAACATAGCAAGTGAACATTTAAACAGTGAGACTGAAATCAGTTCTATTCATCTATCCAACAGAAATTTAGTAATATGGTTATCAATCCTACACACTTAAACATACATGCAGTTATATCCCTTAGAATACTTTCTTTTCCTCTCTTTTTTTTACAATAACTATAACCAATTCTCGTAAACTGTTTAGAAGTTCTACACATGTATAAGTCTCTACATGCATACCTAGCCTTTCTGTATTAGAGGGAAAAACAAATCGAAACAAGTCAACAATACACTTCTTAGAGAAACACGAAATGAAGAGGACATATAAAACCACAGTACTAGGTGATCTATGGTAGTTACTATGATGTCTCTTGTTATTTTCAATAAAATTGTCTATATCATCAGGCATAGTATAATTAAACTTAGCAGTACATAGCACTATTAATAAAAACCAAACATTGGAGACATTATAGGACTTCAAAGGCAGTTAATAATCAAACCAAAATGGGTATCCTATTGAATCTTGTCATCTTCAGAGTAGTTGCCTCTACTCTCAGACTTGATACTCTCAAGCATACCAGATTCGAATAAAATCAGTCAAGACAAAACAGTGATATAGCCAATCTTCTCTGCCTCATCTCTGCTATGCTATTTTTCTGTCATTATTGTTTACTTTCCTCCTTCATTGCACTGTCTGCCCTTTTCTTTGAGGCCTTTCTGCCATTGTTCCTGGAATCCTGGTGGTTTTCTTCTCTCTCTCTAGAATGTCCTTCAATACTCTTTGCAGGGTTGGATTGGTGGTCACAAACTCCCCCAGTTCCTCTTTGTCATGGAAATATCTTGTCTCTCCATTAATTTTGAGAGACAGTTTATAGGGTACATCAATCTGGGTTGGAGCTTATTTTCTTTCAGGGCATGGAATGTTTCACTCCAAGCTCTTCTTGATTTGATAGTTTGCATTGAGAAGTCTGCTGTGATTTTGATGAGTTTTCCTTTATAGGTAATCTGTTTCTTTTTTTTTCTTCCAATACTGGGGATTGAACTCATGTCCTTACACTTGCCAGGCAAGCACTTATGCCACTGAGCTAAATCTCTGGCCCGGTAATGTTTCTTTTCTCTGATAGCTTTTAATATTCTGTTCTTGTGATGGATTTCTGGGATCCTGATTATTATGTCTGAGTGTAGATCTGTTTTGGTTTTGCTGACTGGAGTTCTATATGCCTCATATATCTGAACATCACTTCCATTTCCTATGCTTGGGAAGTTTTCCTTAATTATTTCTGTGAATAGCCTTTTTATTTCATTTGTATTTGTCCCTGCTTCTTATTCCTAAGTTATAAATTCTCTTGTTGTCTTCTAGCCTTTGTATTATTGCTTCCTGGTTCCTTGTTATTTTTAAGAGATCCTTCCTTTTGCGATCATACATTTCAAACCTATCTTCAAGTTTTAAAAGTCTGTCTTTAGTTTCTTTTAAGAAAACTTTCCAGCTTTCAATGGAGTTTTTAATTTCCTGACATTCTCTTTGGATCTGTTTCATGTGTTCTAGATTTTGTTCATATTCTTCATCAAAGGTTTCTCTCCTTTCTCTGGTTTCCTTCATTCTTCCATCTGTGTCTTCTTGAGGAATGCAGCATTTCTTTTATTAATCTTCTTATATCTTGCTTCACCTGAGTTATAATTTCAGATTTAAATTCATTGATGAGGTCACAGAAGTATTTCTTTATTTCTGATGAGGCTGTGTCTGATACTGCATGTTTGCTGCCCTCGATCTCCTCTGTATTTACCTCTCTTGGACTTATATTCCCTGGGTCAGTGGTTGGAGGCTTTTTGCTGTTTGTCATGTTATGTTTCTGGTTTCTTTCAAACAGATGAATGGTGGAGGTCTCAGGACCTTTTCGTATTGCTTACAGTTTTTCTGAAGGGTACTGGCTAGGGGACTGCTATTCTCCAGTTTTGGCAACTTTCAATAAAATGTTTGATTTCCTGTATATCTCTTTGAATCTGCTTCATGCATTGTTTGTTTCTTATACTGTTCATTCAGGGATTCTATCTCTTTGCTTTGTTCCTCTATTTTTTTAACTGTGTCTTCCTTAGATGCATTCAGTATTTCTTTCACTACTTTTATCATTTCTTCTTTTACCTGGGAGATTATTTCTGATTTGAGTTCCTTTTGTAACTTCCCATACTTGCTTCTTTATTTCAGTTGATATCATTTCAGGCATTTCAGATGTATGACTAGTATTTTCTTCTATGTATATGGCTCCTAGGCTTTCTTGGGATGGGCTGGAGGTTTGAGATTGCATTTTAGTCTTTCGTATTTGTCAATTTCCTGTATTTCCATATTTCCAGCAATGTTCCAAAGCTTTCCTTGGGCGTTTGGAAATCACCTCCTGTGTCCTTGTTTCCTGGGACTCACACGGCCTTGGCTCCCCTCGTTGCGCGGGCCTGGCTCCCCTGGTTGAATGAAGGTTGCTGGGCATGGTCCACTCAAGTCCGTAAAACCTCTGGAGCCTAGTCCAGTGTCCTAGGGGGCTGGGCAGGCAACCAGCCACTGGGAGTTATGGTCCCAAACTCTACCTGGGCCAGTGCCGGTGAGCTGGAACTCACCTTGAGGCGGTGCAGGCCTGGCACCCCTCGTGGAGTGGGCCCGGTCCCCTGGTTGAATTGAGAAAATCTTTTCAATTTAAGGTCTTGTTTTGATTGCTTCCAGTTTTATTATTATTACTACTATTATTATTAGGTGAGTATGTGTGTGTGTGCATGTATGTACAGGATTCACCAACTTTCTCTCATCACTGTAAACCTCATTCTTGTCTTTTTCTTCAATCAGATTCTGGTACATTATAGAAAAGCATAATGATCACATTCATTATGGAGAATCTGTGCCTGTATATCATATAACTTGTTTTTTCCCCCATTCGCACGTGTCTACCCTCCCTTCAATTCCTCTGTCCCTTTCCAATTACAAAAGTTTTGTTTTCATTTTTCCTTCTTTTCTCACTTTAAAAAAGTTTTTCCTTTCTTTTGCTTTCTTTTTTTTAAAAGATAGTAGCATGCATTTAAAAAAAGATTTTTAATAAGATTTAAAAGCTTTTTTTCAGATAGTTACCTTGTAAAAGTAGATCCCACAGCCACTGAGTTGGCATAAACTTTGATAGGATGAAAGTTATTGCATACAACAGTGCTTTTATTCTTAAACTTGAGAATGACACAGGGTCATGGCAAGTGGCCCAGGGTGGGTTTAAATTTGCATACCTCCTGCCTCAGCCTTCCAGAGTGCTGGCATTACAAGCATGTACTATTGTTCACAGTTTTGGGGTCCTGTAGATTTTCTCAAAGGATCCTTTCTTGATGTCCTGAACAAAGAATTGGAAAGACATGCAAAAAAAAAATGTAACGAGAATTTATGTTTATTAAAAGTAGGGGAAAGAGAATTTACAATGGCCATGAGGTTAATGGTGTGGGTCTTTTGTGTTACTCATTCCTCAGTCTGACATCATATCTAGGCTATCTTGTCAAAAGCTTGATTTTGCACCAAATGTAAATGAAGAATTGAAGATAAAACCTTCTGATTGGTCCCAGGTGGAGGGTTGGTTTGGGAACTGTGTTTTGTGCATGTGTTCTAGGACTATGATTGACAGGTCATGCCCATTGTCCAGCCAGCTTGCCATATCCGAATCTCCTGCTTCACTATTGCTCCTAGGTTCTCAAAAATATTTTTTTAAAACCGGACTAGGGACCCCATGGCATATATGATAAAGAGGTTGCAAATTTTTTTCTTGAATATTTCTATTCATCTTTTAGAAAACCTCATTTAAATCTAGTCTAGAAATCTTTTCTTTAAAATTTTATTTAAAGAGAAAAAAACAAAACAAAACAGAAAAAGGGTAGAAATAGTACAGAATTTCAAAAAACAATAAACAGTAAGAAATCACTAGTTGATAAATTACATATTGTCTTCTTACATTTAGTTGTTCAAGTTACAAAATTAAAGCATACAAAGTGGAAATTCAAACAGTGAGGCTGCAATAGTTCTGTGCAATGATCCAGCAAAAACTCAACAACATGGTTATCAATCCTACATACTTAAACATACATGCAGTTATATCCTTTAGAGCACTTTCTTTTCTTCCTTTTTATTTTTACGTCCATTATCTGTTTAGTTATATCATATCTCAGCTTGCTCAGTACCTTACTGATCTGTTTTGTTGTTGTTATTTATTTTTTAATCAACTTATATAATTCTGTTGCTTTGTTTTTGAGTTTCTCCTTATCCATTCCCCATGAATCAGCTTTGGGAGAGTTGGGAGTTTTTGGAGGTATTTTGTTACTTTGTTATCTCTCTTTTTTTTAAAAAAAATTATTATTATTATTTTGAAGGTAGTAAAATACAGCAGAACAAGACAGAACAAAGCCAATTGAGACAGTGTAGTGAAATTGGTACAGAACTTCACAGCAGGTTACCAGGATAACAGTAATATGTACAATAGTATATCTTGTTTTCTTCACAATAGTTGTTCTTTCAATCAGGTGCAGCAAAATGGAAGGAAATACTGAACTTATAAAAACAGAATATTGAATAGAGCAATAATACCATTAATCAGAATAGAGCAAAAAAATGATAAAGATATTTGCCTCCAAAGAGATGGTAGAAGGATATCCCTCTTATTTGCTGTATTGCATATGTTGATCCTCCCAAGAGATACTCAGATCTCTGGCTCCCATCTGCTAACGGGGGTGGGGGATGGGATGGATGGATGGATGTTTTATTCTTAGCCTGTGCACCAGAAGGCTCACAGCCACTTACTAGAGCAGTGATCTGGATGCTTGTTTTCCCAGTGCCCCAAGTTCCAACATGGTGCGGAGCTCAGGAAACTCTGGTGTTTCTTGCTCTGGGACGGCTGCAGCTTGCCAGGCTACAGCCACTTACCAGAGTGGTGAACTGGCTGCTTCTAGTCTAGAAATCTTAAAACTGAATAAACAGAAAATATCATCAGGTAAGAAAAAAAGCTTATATATTTCCTGCTTTTCCTCCCTAAACAGTGATCTGTCTCAGGTGAACAAGATGGCCGCTGAGGTGAACAAGATGGCAGCTGAGTAAGAATCTCCACAAACTGCTCCTCACAGAGATGCTAAATTGAACAGCTACTCGCATACCAAACTACCTTCACAAGAGCTAAGAAAACCATGTGAGCACACACACACACACACACACACACACACACACACACTTGAATAGCCAGAGCCATCTTGAGCAAAAGGAACAAAGCAGGAAGTGCTGTAATACCTAATTTCAAAACAAACTACTAAGTTGTAGTAATTAACACTGCATGGCATAGCATAAAAACAGATACCTGAACGATGGAAAAGACTAGCAAACCTAGAAGCAAGCTCATACTTCTACAGCCAGCTGACCTTCCATAAAGTTGCTAAAAACACATCATTAAGGGACAGGTTTTTTAAAATCAATGCTGCTGGGGAAACTGGATACCCATGTATGGAAGGATGAGCATAGATCCTTATTTCTCACTGATTACTGAAGTCAATTTGGATTAAGGACTTACATTAAGACTTGAAACTATGAAACTACAAGCAGAAAACATAAAAGAAATGCTTTAGAACATTGGGCAAGGATTTTGTTTTTAGAGATAAGACCTCAAAAGCACAGGAAACAAAAGCAAAAACAAACACATGGGATTACATCCTTCTCTGTGGCACAGGAAAGGATATTTTCATCAGAGCACAGATACAACCTGCAGAATGGGGGCCAATGCTTCCAATCGGAACCCTGATAAGGGGTTATAGCTAAAATGCCAAAAACTCAGTAGCAAAAATACAAACATTCAAAAATGAGCAATGGATCTCCATGGACATTTCTCAGAAGAAGAAATTGAAATGGCAACAGGTACATGAACAAATGCTCAGCATCACCATCAGAGACATGCAAATCAAAACCACAGTGAGATACAGTACCACCTCCCTGCTGTAAGAGTGACTATTTCCAAAAAGACTACAGAAAATAAGTGCTGGGGAGGGTGTGGGGAAGAGAGTACCCTTGCACATTGTTTGAGACAAAGCGAATTAGTACAGCTATTATGGAAATGTTATGGAGGTTCATCAAAAAATATAATTACCATAATGTCCTGCAATCCTACTCCTGGAAATGTAGCTGACAGAAATGAAATCACATGCTAAAGAAATCATCTGTACTCCCATGTTCATTGCAGCACCATTCACTATCGCTGGGAAATGGAAACAACCTGTGTGTCCATCAAATGATGAATGGATAAAGAAAATGAGGTGTCGTGATGGCTGACTGATTGTGTCAGTTTGAGAAGTTCAGCAGCTTAACTAAATTAGCTCGTCAAGTCTACAACCTTGCCTGAGGGTGGCTGGTTGCCCAGATGTATAGAGGGGAACTGAGGAAGGATGGATCTGCTTCTGTACTTTGGAGGAGCTCCAGCCTTTACTTCAGCTTGGACTTCATTTCCTGATCCTTCTGCCTTCAGAAGTAGACCTTGGACTGAAGCCTTGGGTCTGCATTGTGCCCCCCTTTGCACGCCTCCTCATCCACCTGTAGGTGACTGTCCTTGAGCCGATCTTGTAATTTCTTATGCATTTGTACATCTTGCATTGTGTCTGTTTCTCTACTAAGACACTGACTGTTGCAGGTGTATATGCCCAGTGGAGTGCTACTCAATTATAAAAAACAATGAAATATTGTCATTTGCAACAACACAGACAGACCTGAAGCACTTTTATTGGAGTGAAATAAGCCAGGCACAGAAAGCCAAGTATTGCTCAATCTTGCCCAGTCTAAAAAAGTTGCTCTCATAGACACTGAAGGAGAATGGTGGTTTCCAGAGGCTGGGAGGGGCCAGCCCGAGCCAGAAGAGGAAGACGTCTTGGTGTGCTGTTGTAGATAACAGTGGTGTACTGTGCATTTCATGAAGCTAGGAGAAAGGACCTTGAAAGTTCTCACCATGCAGGAATGATAAATATTTGAGGAGACAGATGTATTCAATCTGATTTAAAGATGATGTAACATATGCACATATCAAGACATTTCATGGTACCTCATTTATATGTATAGTTTTATGTTTTAATGTATTACTTAAAATTACTTTAAACATAAAGCAGTTAGATAATGTAAGAAGAAATATATATATTTTTTTGTACCAGGGATCAAACTCAGGACTGCGTGCTTGCAAAGCAGGTGCTTTTGCTGCTGAGCTAAATCCCCGGCCCCAGAAATAGATTTTAATAAAGGTAAAATATCAGGTTTTTTTTTTTTTGAGACACAGTCTTGCCCTACAGTTCAGGCTTGCCTTGAACTCATTTTGTAGCCCAGGTTGGACTTGAACTCACAGCGATCTTCCTGCCTCAGCCACCCAAGGGCTGGATTACAGACATGCACCACCACTCCCTGCTTAAAATATTGGTATTGAAGAGCATACCACAGTATCATGAAGTTCCTGTGCTGTCTTCATGTGCACTTGGCATTCCACAATTTTAGAGTCTAAAATCAGCCAATGGGAAGAAAATTTAAAGAAGCAAGTCTTCTTTTAGTTTTTATGCAAACTTCCGTTCTTCAAAAGAAAACCATAATTTATTAAAAGAATAATAAAATTATATGCATACATATTATATTTAAGGCTAGTTATAAGTAGACCAACATATGAAATCTTTTCATGGGTCAATTTTAAGATGGTAAACGTTTGTAAAAATGAACCATATAAAAGATCTGGTCTTCAGAAGTGGATAAGTGAATATATGTCATATTGATTAACTGAACATAATTACTAAGAGGGTTGAAATTGTTCTCCCCAGGTATGGTGGTGTACACCCGTATCCCCAGTACTTGGAAGGCTGAGGCGGGAGGATTCCCCTGAGCTCAAGGCCAGTCTGGGCTACGTAGTGAACTTAAGGCCAGCCTGAACTACACAATGACACTGTCTCAAAAAATATTATCCTACATTGTCTTTAAATATGTATATATATATATATATATATATATATATATATATATATATGATTAAATAAGATAGGTAATGAAGACAGCATACACACAAGCTCACATGCATATCTCTTGCAGAATGAAGATTTTTCTAAGAAGTTAATTTTATCCCTTATCTTTATTAGATTAACAAAAAAAGTAAAATTTTGAGTAATTCCTAGTGAGGTTTAATTGAGACCTTGATGGTATCTCATAACTTAGAATAGGCTAAAAATTATATTATTTTCTGAAACTAAACATTGCTTACTAGCTCACAGAGTGTCTAATTTTTAAAGAAATTTAGTGTCAGCTCTGATAATCTTGGCAGTGAATTTTTTCTTTTCTTTTCTTTTTTTAGGAACACAGAAATAATTGTACTATTACCAAAATGTCAAATTATCAAGTGTAACAAGTTAGTGATGGTTTCCTTTTGGGAGGCTATTTTCACAGAACAAAACAATTTTCAAATTATACTTTTGAAACCAGTTATGAGACCAGGACAAGCTGGGAATAATCCTAATGGACATATAATCTACCACACAACACAGGGAAAAAAGACTGATTTTTATGGTGAAAGGTCTCAAGTACCTTACAATGGAGTTTTTTTCTGTTTTTTGAGACAAGTTCTCACTATGTAGTGCAGGCTGGCCTTGAACTCATGGCAATCCTCCTGCCTCAGCCTCCTGAGTGCTGAATGCTGAGATTACAGGCCTGCACCACCACACCTGGCTACATCATAGTCTTTAAAGTGGTTTTATAACAGAACAGTCTCTCCTTTTGAGGATCCCTTTATCTCTGAGTCTCCTTCCTAATTCTAAAAACTCATTTCTAAGGTCCATTTCTGAAATTTCATTAGTGAACACTGAAAACAAAAAGCATGCTTGATAACGGTAGTTCGCCCCACAACCATCACCAGCAGAGCCCAGTCTCTCAAAGCAGCCCAGCTGGACTCTGAATAAACACCACAGGTAGAAGAAACTGGTTAACTGTACTGGTGATTGTAGCCAGGTGATGGGCACACAGCACCCAAGGACTATCCTCTGTGTTTCTAAAAATCTCCATAACAAAAGGCAAAATAGTCTCTTTTAAAAAGCAGACTTGTACATTCTGGGCAAAAATGTAGAAAGTGGTTTAAGATTTTAGAGGCAAAACACACAGCAATGTAGCGTTGATCATCCACATATATGAGGTCACATCTAGAAACGAAGAAGCATCCAAAGTGACATGATTCTGTCTTTGTTTGTTTCTGGGATGCAAAAAAGAAAAAAGAAAAAAATCCATGAATGGTAAGATGCAAATGGACAAAACCCTAGACTCGCTCAGGCATCCTATCAACAGCTCCTGTAACGCTCCCTTCCTGACCCCGAGGAAGGCTCTTTCTAGCCCTCTTCTATACCTGCAGCTTCTCAGAGCATTTCTGTCAGCTTGCCCCGGGCCATCCCTTACCAGGATCACACCTGCTCCACGTTCCTGCTGCAGTTTCCCTCCCTTCCCTGTAACTCTCAGCCACGGACTCCCTTGCAAAACTCAGACTGAGGCCTACTCTAAGGTAAGGGAGGCGGGGGAGTGCAGGTGTAGACCTGATCCTCCTGTCTACCCTCAGGGATGAGGGCAAGGACGCAGACTAGCCTGGGCAGGCTGGGCCCAGCTCACTTTGCCCGGCTACTGGAAATAACCTGAAGGTCTAGAACAGATTCTCATGCTCTAAATGCACCTTGGAATCCTCCGTAGTGGAGACAAATGCTTACCCCTGCAGCATCTGAAGGTTCAGAGCAAAGGACTGTCAGAGTGGGGGACCTGGCACTGATGATCCAGGTGGCTGAAAGTACTCCAAAGGAGGAGGCAACAGGAGGCCACTGGATCTTGAGGAACAAAAAGTCAGAACCAGAACAGCTGAAACCCTAACAGTGTAGGAGGCTGAGGCAGGAAGATTATAAGACTGAGCCCAGCCTAGGAAATGTAGTAATTTAATGAGATCTTGTCACACGCACACACACACACACACACACACACACAAACTTTTTTAAAGGGCTGGGGATATAAGTGAATAGGCCTTGGGTTTAATCCCTAGTGCCACACACACACACACACACACACACACAAAGCAGACACTAGTCCACAATACAGTTGCCTTGAATTTTCAAGTTCAAGGCTATATAGTTGGTGTGAGACCCAGAGTTTGAACACAAACACACTTGGCCTTTTGGTTTTGACGACTATTTCAGCCTAGTGTGAGTGTACATAGAGGTCCCCAGCTGTACGTGCTCTTTATGTAGAAAACACTGCTTTGTCTCTTCTCTGCCTGAGCTGTGGTACTATTAAAAAAAAGTTCAAAAAAAAAAAAAAGGAAGAAAGGAAAGGGGTAGAGAGCAAAGGAAGGTGGTAGGAAGAGGAAGAAAGACAGAAAGTGTAAGACAGAGTGGGAGAATGGTCTGGAAGTCAGGAAACAGCATGGAGAAATGAGATAAAGCCAAGTAGACAGAAGTCCACAGATGAGAAACACCTCCTGCACAGTGCCTCCCTTAGGGAAATTAAGGGACGTTGACAAAGATACTGAGTTGACAAAGGTGGGGCCCAGGCCCACCCTCTCCTAGTCACAGCATAAAGACAGTGAGCGTGTGTCCATATATAGCAGCCCTCGCACCAGTCCCAGCCAGCAGGGTCCTGAAGTCTGGGGAAGGCAGGTGTGTGTCTCATGCACTGGCAGGGTGCTTGAGTCACAGGCAGTTTCTAAGGTCTTTATTGATCAGGAAGCCAATAGCAACCTAGACAAAATTAAGAGGTCTGACAGTCACCAGGCATAGCCAGGTATCAAAGGCTCATCAGCAGACATGCCCAGAGGCAAGAAGACACACGATGGTAGAGAATGCATGGCATACTGTCCATTGAAGTCCAGCTGTCACGTGCCGTTCTGCTGTCCAATGCTGCTGATAAGGTAGGTGGCATCTGAGTTGGTGCTCCCACATTGGCATGACAATAAATTCTGGTTCATTGTATGCATTGGCTTAATTTTGCAGTGGTAACGGTAAAGCTTCCTATTGATAAAGTGCATGGCCAGCATGAACTTGAAGCCCAGTAAGCCACTGTCCATGCAGTAGCAGAGCTTGAGGATGCTCTGGTCTTCCTGAAGAATGACTTGAGAAGGTTTATGCTGAAGACAAGTAGAGAAGGCCAGAGTCAAAAACAGGGTCCAGGCAATGTACAGAAAGGCAGGACACATCTCAAGTGCTTAACATACCAATAGCAGGGTGAGATCATGTAACAAGTGACACTATTATTAAAAAAACAGAACAGGAAGGCCACAGTGAGGCAAAAGAACATGATCATAAGTGCCATATTCTGGCTAAAGTCCAAATGGACTACAGCACACAGAAGCCAGGATGAGAACACAGACAGCCAAGGACACATGTAGAGAGCCAGGAACAGGTCCCGCAGGATGCAGCGGGGAGACGTGCACAGGATCGGTTGGATGGTTTTACCCTGGCGCAGGGGTTTCCCTGGCTGCTTTGCTGGGCCTAGCCTGCCTTCCTTTGCTTTCTCTCCACAGGCTCCTTCACTTGGTAGTATTGCAGAGGATTGGGCCATAGTTCCTCGTTGATTATCTCAATGATCTTGTCAGACTCAATAGAAGTGTGGCTGACAAACCACCCAAAGAAGCTATCATTTTCTTACGGGTTTCCTTGAGTCACAGAGTGCATATCATGCCCTGGGATCCGAGTAGAACATGACACCCCCTGATTGGAAGGCCCACATCCATATTCCTCAATGAGCACCTTATTTTGGAAATAGGGATTAGGGCCAAAGTAGAACTTGACCTTGTAGCCCAATCTAGCAAGGCCAAGTTCCTCCACTTCCAAGCTGTCCCAACAGCTTAGTACCGCCTTTCTCTTGGCGGTGGAGAAGGGCAGAGAGCGGGGATGCCATGTTGCCTTCGGTGGCTGGGCCCGACCCAGGAGGCGTCTCCACCCTTTTCCTTTCCTCCCGCACTGAGCGGGGAGGGGGGTCCACGCCCCAGCCGCCTCTTTCTTCGGCCGCCCACCAGTGGCGGTCTGAGGCACCTCCCCATGGAGCTACAGCTCTTTTCTGGCACCTTCTTTCTACAAGGGCCATGGCGGGCGGCAGCGCGGCAGCCATTTTTTAGCCTCGCCACAGTTCCCACAGCTCCCACGAAGATGGCGTCTGTGGCCAGGCGCTCTGAGAAAGACGTGGCGCTGGTGGTCGCCGTCACGCGGTCCCCCGAGGCCGCAGTCCAAGGGCAGCGGGCAGGCTGCCGCGGGCCGCCCGGGCGCCTTCCCCGGGTCTGGGTCCGGGTCCGGGTCCGGGTGCTGTGAGGTGTCTTGGCGAGAGCGCGGGCTCGGGCTGTGGCGCGGCCTCGGCGGCCGAGGACTTGCGACCTTCACTGCAGCCGCTCGCAGTGGTAAGCAGACTCGGCTCCAAAGCCACACTCTTCCTTCAAGTTTTTTCTTTTAAAAAGGCATTAATGTTCAAATGGACCGAAGGGAGAAGCCTTGATGTTATTTTCCAATTATTTCTTTTAAAAATACTCTCTTCACCAGAAGCTATTGATCAGCTTGCTTTAGATGTGCAATAACCTTTTCACAGGGTCTTGTCAGGCCAGATGTTGGACCCCTCTGTCAGTGTTCCTGTCCTTTGGAAGGTGTTTATGCTGCTGAGTCATTTCTATGTGACGTCATTGGAAGACGCTATGTGAAGTTGCCCATATGTGGTCATTTCTGACTTGCAGAAATTGCAATTTTATCCAATCCACAACACATTAATGATGAGCAAGGTCAGTTTTGTTTGGGCCTCTGAGGTTTTCCCTTGGCCTCATTCAAAGGCTGAAGTGTCCTACATTACCTCTGCTTACTTTTTGTCTTCTCTTTCTTCCAGAATCCTCTTAACATGCAGTTTGCTTTAGAAATAACTCTTGCTTCCTTAGATGTACATAGTTTTCAGTTAAGTGATTCATTTACAATCTTTTGATACAAAAAAACAAAACAAATATAATACTAGTGTTCATAATGCTGTATATGAGCGCTTTTATCCTTTGTGCATTTTAAAATCATCTTCTCTCTGAAGTTCTCTTATTTATGTATTTAAACAAGTACTTTATCTCCTGGGTTTTATGTTCCTCGATGGAATGTGTTTTATTAACACTGTCTGCACAGTAGCTACCATCTTAGGGTTGGCGGAATATACCCAGAGTGTATGTACAGAGTCCGCAAGTCCACCTAGAGGAAGCAGAGAAAGACGGATGTACAATTCTAAGTCCCTAATATTTAAAATCTAAAATCTAGTTGAGACAAGTGAAATGACATGAGAATGTATACCCATAACAGGTTTTTTCGGCTGAAAATAATTTTGAAACTGTCTTAAGGCTTGACACATGAAGACGATTATGAGTTTATAGGAAGGTATAGCAAAGAGGAGATGGTGTTTCTTTGATGAAAAACTCAGTCTGATTGCACAGGAGAGAAGCTCTTGTTGTCTGATAAACTCACCGGCCACCATCTGGCTCTGCTCATTAAAACAATAATCCAAGCAGGAAAACCTGCTGGTTGCAGCAAAGGTTGGAAGCCAGTGCATTTTGGGGGCTTGGCAGGAGGTAAGCAGTCACAATTCATGTTCCCAGACCCCGGAGGCCTGAGAGAGACGTGTTCATCGATATGGCTCTGGAAGATGCCTGCAGCTGTGGGGTCAGAATAATACCCTTGGAAGTTTGTGGTTTTCTTGTGGAGAACTGAAATTTAAAAGAAGTTCGTGGAAGCACAGCCTCAACTGTGAGAGGTGGAAGATCAATATACAGCATGATCTGATTTGAGGACTTTGTGGTGCTCTTGTTTTTGCTACTTTTGAATTTGTTCCAGGGAAACTTCATTAGATTTCTTGCTAGGAGAAATAATATATAAAATGAGAGACATAAATGTGTGTAGTGCACTGGAAATGAAGTTTTGCATTGGATGATGAGTTTGAATTTTAGTTTCCTTTCTTAGTAACTCTGAATTTGGGTGTCAGTGTCTCTGAACTTTCACTTTCATTTACCTGTGAAAGGTCTCACTTCATTGAGTCCATGGAGATCAAATGAGATAGTTATGTAAACACATAAATAATGAGAGCTGTGAGTAAGCAATGAGAGATACAAATATTAGCTACCCTTAATACAATCTAGAAAATTTTACTAGGCATTTGTAGAAGGTAGAATCAAGTATCTCTTGAGATAGTAGTTGGTAGTAATTTTCAGATTTGCTGCTATAAATCTCGATGGTATGAGAAAGAAAATTTAGTTACAGTAATTCTGTTTAATTGGTTTGTACTCTGATAGTCCCTGTTTTCCCCAACAATACCTACTGGAAAATTAAGTGCTAGGAAAAGGCATTTTCCTTATTGGTAACTGGAATAACACTTAACATTAATTTAGTTTGATTCAAATCAACATTTGTATTCCTAGTAAGTTAGTACTTCATTATACTTTGAGGAAAGATACTGTATTTTGAGGAGTCCCTTATTAAAATTTAACAATGCTGCTTTAGAAGGAACAATAAGCTGTGATCCATAGATAATTAACACTTTATGGAAAAGAAGTAAGTTTCAGGATGATACCACCCATGTAATTTTTAGGCATCTTTATTAGCCTATCTATTATTTAGTTTTTGACTCATGATAATAGAGTGCTAATTTGATTTTATTCTAATCTGGTCACTTTGATTGCCAAAGAGTAACACATAATCTCTTACTATAATTTTATTTTAGGAGGTATCAGAGAAAAAATGGATCAATAGCAACATCTAGGAGAGATATCACTAATTATAAGAAAAAGACAGTTTAAGTCTCTTCAATTGAAAGGTCTAATTCATAAACATTTTGTTGTATTTTTTCATATTCCTTTTAAAGAGTAATAAAATTTTATAGGATCAGTAAGCTTCAGAGCAATAGTAATTAAGAATTGCCGGTTGTTAAGAAAACAACCAAAATTAAATTTAGTGTGATAGTGCCCTAACTTGAGAAGCCAAATTTTTGTCAACAAACTCAGTGGAAAAATCACAGGAAGAGAACTTGTGCTTAAATTTCTCAGCAAGTTTCCTGTTAGTGCTTATTTTTTCTCTCTTTGGGGCAAAGACACTTGAAAAATTTCCTACTCCCATTTCTATCCTCTTTCTTTCCTTTTCTTTTCAACCCATCTCAATCTAGTTACTGGTCCCAATCTGTACACTGCACTGTATGCATAAATTAATGCAAAATAAATTACAGTCCTAAATGTAAGCCCTAAAAGTATAAAACTTTCAAGGACACTGTTAACAAAGTAAAAGAGCAAGTAACAGACTGGAATAATATATCTACAGACTGCATATCTGATAAGTGTTATAGTTGAAATGTATTTAAAGAACTCCCAAAATCCAATAAGAAAACAACCACATTTCAATTTTTTTAAAAACATGTAAATTGGGGCAACAATGGTACATACATTGCATGCTGTCATCCTGAAATCCACATTTTTTAAAGAGGCAAAAAAAAAAATTGAATAGACAGTTCACCAGTGAAGATAAATAGATGTCAAACAAGCACATAAAAATATGCTCATTAGGAAAAGGCAAATTAAGACCAATGTATGGATTGAAGCTCTTTGTTTCTGCTCCTGGGCTATGTCTGCCCAATTGTCCTAGTCATTTGTTGTCCAACCATTTGTTGAAAAGACTGTCTTTTTTCCACTTCCTTTACAACTTGAGAAAAAACTGAATTTATCTGTGTTAGGGACTCACTTCTGTCCCACTGAAATTCACACGGACTGTTTTTAGAGATAGAGATATACTTCCTTGAAGCAATTATGGTTAAATAAGATCCTACGGATGAGACACTATTATGATGGGGTAGTTTCCTGATAAGGAGAGGAAGAGGCCTCAGAGAGCATTCTCTCCCCACGTGAGCATATAAGCAAACTCCGTGTGGGGACACAGCAAGAAGGTGGCCAATTGAAACCAGAAAGAGAAGCCTCACCAGAAACCCAGTAAAATTTCGATATGGGTGTTTCTTTTATTCCTGAGATGCCCTTGGTTTTACATATAGTGTTTAGATTACAAAGTACACTGTTTTGGTAACAGTTTATGTATTTCACTGCAAGTATGTTTATTTGGTAAATTGATCTATTTAAAAACTTCTCACACACACACACACAAACATGAATTTTGTTGGTAGTTTCTATATCATCTGTTTTTCAACATTTTATTTTAGTGTATACATTCTAATTCATGTTTCTAAACAAAACAGGAACCAAAGCGCTTGCATTTCCAAAAAGTATGTAGATAAAAAAGTGCAAAACCCAGCCTTTTTTATTTTAGCAGTCAGTTTGTTTTTTAACTTTATCACAAAATTTAACAAACCCAAAACAAGCTGGATGTGGTGGTGCATGCCTGTAATCCCAGCACTTGAGAGGCTGAGGCAGGAGGATTACTGTGCGCTTGAGACCAGCCTTAACTCCATAGTAAAACCCTGTTTCAAAAAGTTAAAAAACAAACAAATAAACAAACAAAAAGAGCCCATCACCAACATCAAAGAAATGAACAAAAATAATTTCCGGTATTCATTTCCAAAAAATACATGATAATCCTGGAACTTAGTGTTTCTTTTGGAGTTCAGGCTTGCATTTCTCATAAAATATTACAGTATTGCTTGGAAATAGGCTGCTGTGTTTTCTGTGAAATTCAGATGTGTATTGGTTCTCTGCATTTCTGAGGGAATGACTGTGAAGCCCCAGGAGCCACAACGGAAGACGACCTGTGGATCGAAACCGCAGAATCTGATACTGATTGATGCAGCGAAAAGGGAGAATTTAGGTGACGGCTATGGGTTGCGTTGTGAAAGCCAGAAATAACTGAAGGACCAGGGAAAAGAAGGGCTCAGCTCCACCAGTTCCCAGGTCGGCATCTCTGGGTGCCTAAATGTAAATTCCCAGGAGACGGAATGAACTAGGCAGCTGTGGTCCATTCTCTACTCCTGTGGTGCAGGGAAAGAGTCACCCAAACAGCTGAGCGCTGCGAGCTGCTTGTGGGCATCCGTGCCCTCACCCAGAGGGGCGCTCCGGTGAGCTGGCACCAGCCCGCTGCTGTCTGTTACAGCGAGAGAGATGAAGGAGATCATCCCTAGTCCAGGGCGCACTGCATGCGTGAGCTCGGCCACGGCACGTGCCGTGTCTGGGACTGTCCGCTGCCATCCCTGGAACCCCTCAGAGCGTTCCATTGTGGGCACCGAGCTCGCCAGTGCTCGTATTAATTTACGTCGACAAAGTTGCCTGTCACAGGCTTTACCGTTCAGTCCTCATAACGATTATATGAGGCGCATATTTCACTTCTTTGTTCATTTTTGATCCTGGGGAAATGAATATTCTGGGAAGCTGCCAGCACAGGGGGACAGCACAGTATGATGACACCCAGTGCCTAATTCTAACCTCCCGGTGGAAAGTCAGGCTTGGTAAAGGACGCGAAGCCTACCTGGGCTCTAGAGTGAACTTTGGTACATATTGTTAGGCAGTGGATATGTAATGATAAATAGGTCAGCAGCTCTCACTAGTGCTACTATTGCTACTACTACTATCACTACTGCTACCAAATACTACTACTACTATTTCTTTGTCCCTTACTCTCTTTCAGAAGTGAATATTAAACTGATAGATTTTGATAATAAATACTTGATTTTCTGCAGGCAAAGTTTAGATTCACAAAATATCTTGCATCATCTTCTGGCTTGATTTCTGTCTTTTGAATGTAGCAACAAGTGTTGAAAGTCTGCATAAAAGCTGGTTGTAGGAAACAAAAAAAATTGGAAACTCAAGCTTCAGGAAACTGGCTGTATTTTCAACTCTGTATTTCAGGGTTTATTTTGTAATATTACAAATTTACAGCGGGGCTTCAGGTAAATACCGTCCAAGGTTTCTGCATGTCTATTTTATCTCCACAGAAAGGAGAAAAAAAGTAATAATGATGACAAGTGAGCGAGGCCCAGTAAGAGAGACAGTGATATTTGAATAAGCGGTGAATGACACAGAAACGAGGAAAAATATTCTTAAATGTGAGTTGCCTTTGTGTCGCTGTATTCCATGTGCTCAGAGTTCTGGATAGGAAAGATCATCTGTGAACCTGAAGGATTCTGATTGTTCTCTTTTTATACAGAGGCGACCTTGGAAGGTAATGTTAGACAATAGCTTCTGTTAAAACAGATACCACATCTTCTAGTTGTACTACCTCTCACACTAAAGCGATCATTCTCCTTCATCCTGCTGTTGTATTTTCAGGTTTCCTTTCTCAATAATGAATGTATATTTGGAATCTCTTTGCAATTTATAACAATGACAAGTTAATTTAGAATTTCCATTGAGTGTGCCCTGGTTAAAATGAAAATCTTAAGGTACCTATGTGATTTTCTATTTTTTATGAGACAGAGAAAACAGACTTCAACATAATATTCAAGTGGATCTCTAAAAACATATTACTCTGAAAAAAATGGGTGAAGAGAACAGTCACATTTCTCCAACTGCCACTCACAAATATCATCTCAAATTTTCTGTGGCCTCCTTAACAATGACGAAGCTTTTTGGAGGGGAGCAGTGCCTTCTGGCAGCCTCTGTCTCCATCTCTAGCTGGTCGATTTCCTCTGCATTGCCTTTACCCTTTCACCATTTATTTTAATGTTCTTTTTGGTATGTGTGTTTATATCTTACTTTTTCTAATATTTATTAAGGAGGAAAAAGTTTAAGCTCATATATTTTACAATTGTATTTTTTATGCTACATTAAATTTTTTTATTTAAAGAGAAAAAAAGCATATAAAGGTTAGAGATAATACAGAATTCCAAAAAAAGATAAACAATAAGAAATTACTAGTTAATAAATTACATATTGTCCTCTTAGAAATAGTTGTTCAAGTTACAAAATTAAAGCATACAAAGTAGATAGTCAAACAGTGAGAGTGTAAACAGGTATGCATGCATGAGTCTCTACATGTATTTCTATTCTTTCTGTATTAGAGGGAAAAACAAAACTTAGCAAGACAAAACAAATTCCTATAAAAACATGAAACCAAAAAGTCGTATAAAACCACAGTACAAGGTGATCTACAATGATTACTGTGTTGTTTCTTACTATTTTCAATAGAATATCTATATCATCAGGCATAATTGAATATAGCAGTATAATTGAGTAAAGCAGTAAATAACAATATTAGTAAAATAAAACATTGTAGACAGTATAAAACTTCAAAGGCAGGTAATAATAAACCAGAGTGGATATTCTAGTAGATCTTGTCATCTTAAGTGCAGTTGCCTATACTCTCAGACTTGATACTATCAATCATAACAGCTTTGAATAAAATCTATCAATACAAAACAGTGATCCAACAAACCAGATTCAATTACGATCAGTCATGGTAAAACAGTGTAGGTTTTACAGAGCTTTAGATTAAGTTAATAGGAAATTAAGGATGATTACTGTACTAAATCCTGTTATTTTCGGGATTGCTATCTGTGCCCTCAAATCTAGTACAGGTGGAATGACTGGAACAGAATATAATACATCTAAGCAGAGTAGTGTGAGTAATGTGGGTTTTAAATCCTGGTGCACTATTAACAATATAGTGTATCAAGGCCATCTATGTCAGCAATTCTAGTTATCCTTCTCTGCCTCATTCCTGCTATGCTATTTTTCTGCCTTTGTTTGTCTAGTTTTCTCTTTCATTCTACTCCCTGCCCCACTGACTGAGGCCTTTCTGCCACTGTTCCTAAAATCCTGGTATTTTTTTTCTTTCTCTCTAGAATGTCCTTCAGTATGCTCTGTAGGGTTGGATTGGTGGTCACAAACTCCTCCAGTTCCTCTTTGTCATGGAAGCATCTTGTTTCTCCATTAATTTCTAGTGACAGTTTTGCAGGGTACATCAATCTGGGCTGGAGGTTATTTTCTTTTAGGGCTTGGAAGACTTCGCTCCAAGCTCTTCTTGATCTGATGGTCTGCGTTGAGAAGTCAGCCGTGATTCTGATGGGCTTACCTTTATAGGTAATCTGTTTCTTTTCTCTGATGGCTTTTAATATTCTGTTTTTATATTGAATTTCTGGTATCTTGATTATTATATGTTTGGGTGTAGATCTGTTTTGGTTGTAGGTGGCTGGAATTCTGTATGCCTCACACAACCAAATGTCATTTTCTTTTCCCATGCTTGGGAAGTTTTCCTTAATTATTTCTGTGAATAGCCTTTGTAATTCACCTGTATGTATTCTTGCTTCTTTGTTCACATTTCTTATTCTTAAATTGTAGATTCTCTTGTCATCTTCTAGCCTTTGTATTGTTACTGCCTATTTCCTTGTTGTTTTAAAGAGATCTTTCCTTTCATGATCACACACTGCAAACTTGTCTTCAAGTTTTGATAGTCTATCCTTAGTTTCTTTTAAGGCATTTTGCCAGCTTTCAATGGAGGTTTTAATTTCCTGGTAGTCTCTTTGAATCTGCTTCATGTATTCTATATTTTCTTTATATTCTTCATTGAATGTTTCTCTCCTTTTTTTGTGTTCCTCCCTTCTTCCATCTGTACCATCCTGAGAGATGTTTCCTGAGAGCATTTCTTTTATTACTCTACTCATATCTTGCTTTACCTGATTTAATATTTCAGTTTTGAGCTTGTCTACAAGGTCCCGAAGATATCTCTTAATGTCCATTGAAGCCATGTTTGATGTTGTGTGTTTGCCGCCCTCAGGCTCCCTTGTTTTTCCTTCTCCTGGATCAATGTTCTCAGAGTTCTGGGCTGGGGGCCTCCTCCTGCCTCTCTCTCCTGTCATGGCCCTGGCTTCCTCCACATAGGTTACAGTGCAGGTCTCAGCCCCCTTCCCTGTTGGCCACATTTCCTCTGAAGCACACTGCCAAGGGACTTCCACCCTGTTCTGCCTGCTCTTGTCACTGAGGTGTAAGCAGCGGCTGTATTTGCCTGCCCCTCCCTACTGGGCCAGCCAAACTTCAGGTGCCTTCACCCGGTTAGTACTTGCTAGGCGCAGCGAATTGATTTGGGATGGCTCATTGGGTCCTGGCCTGGGGCTGGCTCAGTCCAAGCAAATCCCATGAATCTGCTCTGGGGAGGGAAGAGCCAACTGAAGTCACTGTCGTTCCCAGTTCTGGCTTCTCCTGCCTGATTCCAACATGTTGCCCACCTGGTTGCGCCCTTCCCTTGGGGGGGGTCTCATTCCCAGCACTGACTGTGGATTAATGAAGGTCCCTTCACCAGCTCTGCTCTCTGTTGTGCCTCCTGTGAGTGGCGGCGGGAACAAGTTTGGGCGGCTCTGCCTGCCGGCGCAGATTCAGGCCTTTGCAAACTTGGCAGGTCACTGAGAACGAAAATGCTGTGTCCCGTAATTTTTAGCTGTTTCAGTTGTAGTCCCCAAGTATTTGGTGAGCTTTTTTATGTTTTAATTTCTTCTTGTGTCAATAGGATCCATCTCCCCCTGTCTGGGTCTCTCCAGGGTGTTTTATTCTGGCAAATGAGTTGTTTCTCCTGGGAGGCTTTGTATTTTGTTGCTCACTGATCAGTCATCTTGACTTCTCCCTATTAAATTTTTTGACCTCCATATGTGATTTAAGTTTGTCACTTATGTTGTTATCATTGATGTGAATTTCATTTTTTTTGTTTTTGTAGTACTTATAGTTTGGGGTAGATGCTGTATCTATTTAATTAAATTAATTAATTAATTAATGTTTTGGAGGCAGATTTATTTATGTTGATTGGCATTGATTGGGATGTATCTCTTTTAAAAAAAAATTTTTTTTTTTTCTGCACTGGGGGTCAAACTCATAACTTTGTACTTCCCAGGCAGGTGCTTATGCTGCTGAACTAAATTCTCAGCCCTTGGAATGTATCTCTTTTAACATCTCATGACTTCCAGTTGTACAGAAGACAGTATCAGACAATTTTTTTTGGAGTGCTGGGGATTGAACCCAGAGCTTTGTGCATGTCAAAAAAAGAACTCTACCTTTGAGCCACACCCCTGGCTCAGAAGAGTGTCAGAAATGCCATCTTTGGATATGTACTGTGCATGGAAGAAGCAGACAATAACCCCAAGGTGGTGAAGTAGGAGGCCTGGTGACAGGAGTGCATTGTTAGGTCGGGAGCATCTTCCTGCAGTCATTATATTTAGGTTGCCACAATGGAGCTAGCACCTCTGGTGGTCACAGTTTTGTACTAATGGTCATGGATATTTGTGCCAAATGTCAACTATGAACTACTTGGTACAGAAATAAAACAACAAGCATTGAGAAAATGTGGTAGCAATTTGGCACTTACCTGACATCCATGCTTAGCATCAAAGACCGACCCATTGATTGGGTAGAGAACATTTTGCATGTCAAACTCATGTGTGTGAATTGTATGCCAGGCAAGCAGTGGAACCACATTTGAGTTTATCATAGATTTGAGATAAAATAATAATAATAATACTGATCTTTCCCCATGAGGAATTGGGAGGCTGTGATGTAGATGACACAGCTTTGAAAGATAAACCAAGCCTTGCAGACACCTGGGAACCACATATGAAGTAAGTGGTTTGTATGGCATCTCCAAAAGAACACACAAGTTTAGTTGATGAAATTCTGCAAAAGGAACACATAAGTGCTCACTGAATTTGCAAAGAAAAGGAAATGGGGAAAACTGATTTTTTTATTAACATGTGTTTGCAATACAAAGAGTTACTTTCATCTTGGGGGATTGGTGCATATAGGAAATCTGATTCTTTGCTAAAGAAAAAATGAAAGTATTTTGGGAGGGAAGAATCATGTAATTTTCAGTCCAAGTATAATTGATAAACAGTATTTAGTTAATATTTATTCTTATAGAATATTTTGACATTAGCACGGAGAAGGCCACGTCCTGTGTGTGAGGTCACTGGTGTGGCTCTCCCTGGTGCTGGCCAGTAGAGGAGCAAGGTTCGTTAGAGTAAGGGGTTTATGTTTTTCCTTGTTTTCCAAACTGCTTGACATTTGCTACCTAGCAAAACATATACTGTGGAGATCCCATGAGTTGACTGCAGAAGTTGTTTATAGCAGCTACTTTCTTTGGTGAAGAATTAAGTTTCTTGATATTGAAATGGTTTTTAAATTATATAATATTATAAATATTAAGGAATAATCATAGAGGAAGACTTTTATACAATGCCCTATCTGAAACAGTTAAGTTAAACCATTCTATTTTAATTAAAGTAAAGTGAATGTTGGGGTATCACTGATATAAAAGCAAACATAAGCTAAAATGACAAAGATTTGTATAACTTTTGCTAAACGTTTTTATTTCAGGGATAATTTATTTCAAGAATTTTTAGAAAAGATAATTCAAGGTCTGTATAGAATAATTAATGTTCTAGTTTAGCCAGGTCTGTGCTGTAGGAGTGACTGCCAACTGCTGTCACTTTGGGTCAGGTTGGAATTAAATATGAGTCCTCTTTGTAGGGAAACACTAAAATGGAAAGGAGTAAGTACATAGTTGGGGGGCAGATTCTAATAAAATTCTTTCTAGTGTAAATACAGCCCCTTATTTCAAAAGGGAGCTGGGAGATTAAAAGATAAACCTTAACATTTATGAACTAGTCCGAGCTCCTATGGGAAGAGTGCTTTCTTTGGAGAGTCTGGAATGATGATATCTAACTTTTTATAGAGTGGTTTTAGCTAAAATAGTTGAACTTTGGTATACCTTACACAAGATACTGGAAGAAATCATCAAAGCAACACTTTCAAAATGACTATTTCTGTTTCTAATCTTGTAGAACACTAGCACTTTGATGTAAGAGAGATATTTACATGGACTTAAGATAATTTTGATGCTATTAATCAAATGGAAAAGCGGAAGTTTATGTGACATTAAGGAAGAACATCCAGAAATGCTGCCTTCCAAATGTACATGTGCTTTTCGTGGGAATGAGATGAATCAGAGAGAGAGAGAGAGAGAGAGAGAGAGAGAGAGAGAGAGAGAGAGAAACACATAGAGAGAGAGAGAGTGAGAACACAAGATAGTATAATCAAAATTGCATGGTAGACAGTAAGATTATTATAGGAAGTGGGAATTACTTTTCATTCCATCATTTTCTGTAACAGCAAAATGAGCTCATTTTGAGAAAGTTCTTAATTTAGTAACTGCAATAATGGAAAATGATAGTCTTTCCTACAACAAAAGCTCCAGTTATTAAAAAACTTGCATAACTTGCTACTTCAAGTGTTGCAGACAGGAACAACATTATATCCCTAGGATTTGGGGGGTGGGTGTTCTTAGTAGAAACTTTGATTCACTAAATTTGGAGATTGGGAGTTTGGGGCAAGAAAGATTATTACTTGTATATTTCTGAGAGAATAAAACAGAGAGAGAGAGGAAGAGAGAGAGGAAGAGAGAACAGAGAATGTGAAAACTTAGCACTTAGGGTGGGGTTAAGCTTCCGGGGACTTCTGTTTGATATTCTGATTCTCCTGCAGCTGACCTAGGTTCCTTGCAAAGCTGCCAAAGCATTGCTTTTAGCAGTGTTTCTATCCTGCTGCTTCAGGAGCCTTGAGTTCCCTCTATTCCATTGCTGGTGTTTAACATATAAAGTACTGTACCATATGTGGAAAAATGGGGATCAGGTGACACATGTGGAACAGGGCCCTGACCAAAATCTTGGTGCGATAAGGAATTTAAAGGGATATTTATTAATGAAGTCACTTAAATATGTCATTGAGCTCGGGGTGCAGCTCAGTTGTAGAGGGCTCTAGTGTGTATGAGGCTCTGGGTTCACATTACAGCAACACACACACATACACACACGTGTGCACTTGCACAGACAGCCGTTCAGTTGAAATTTTCACACCTATGTTTAGGTATAGTAGGACCCAATCATTAAATAAAATAGCGCCCAACATGTAACTAAATCCCTAGTAAGTGTGGAATTCACTAAAAATTTGAACTTGAAGGAGACAGATCAACCTTTAGCTCACGAAAACTCAAAACACCTCAAAGTTTACAATTAACCCTTAAGACAAACAATGAAAACAGAATTAAACTCTTTTATCCTCCAGCGCAAGCTCTCAGAATCTATGAGCAATGAAAGTGATTACTAGGTAAACTTTGAAGCCTAATGATGGTAAACAACTGTGTATAAACAAACGAGGAATCAGTAGGAAAGCATAAAGTACTTTACATGATCTCTTGAGGCCTCATTAGTGGGTAAAGAGGCTGAAATTCTTAGTCTACAGCAGTATGTAACAGGGTTTGAAACAGCATAGCTGGGTCTAAGGTACTTTTTACAGAAAAGTACTGAGATGTTGTATGTATCTCTTTGTTATCTAATTGACCTTAGCTGTTAGAAAAATGACCCAAAGGAAGAGTTCTGTGTTTCACGATTTCAAGATAATTTCACGTGTCACCATTCTCTTCTGCCTGGTACATACTGTCACATACATTGCTGGAGGGGATCAGTAACACGGGTAATATTTCATCTATGGATTGGCGGTGGGAGCCTGTGCCTAGGGTTAGAATTCTCAGGCTGTGAGCAAAGAGACTGCTTTTCACAGAATGAATCTGCGGTTCTTCCTGAAGTGGAGGAGGTGATATTTTGAAATCTGACAGGTGAATTTCTGTAAGTAGCACACATTTTTTTGGCTAATGCTTTCCTGGTATTTTTCCTTCTTAAATTGTGTTTGACCATGGAATGTTTGCTGAGAGATAATTCTTTTCCAAAATATATAACTTTTGGTATAAGCCAAGAATATTCCCAGACCTTCTGGCAGTCAGATGGCAAGATGAGAATGAGGCTCTCCTGACAGTTCTGGAGACACTGGACAGACTCTTAAATAGCAGCTCTGCATCCTTGAAAACAATTCTGCCTAAAGGGTTGCATGATAGGAATGCATATCTTTTCTTTCTTAGTGTTTCTGCATCATCTGAAATCTGTATGATAATCATGAGATATTCGTTTATGATGTAATATCGAAAGGGCATGGTACCTTTGTAAAAAAGCTCTTTAAAATTGTATGGTAGAAGAAGTAACAGCGATGTTATATTTTTAAAATCACATCTACTTTATTTTTAGGTTGTAGCACATACTCTAAAATTTTTCAGTTTTTATTAGTCTGGCTCAGGCTTCTGTTGTATTTATTTCATCTATGGATTGGTGGTGGGAGCCCATTCCTAGGGTTAGCATTCTCAGGCTGTGAGGGAAGAGGCTGCTTCTCACAGAATTAATCTGCGTTCCTCCTGATGTGGAAGAGGTTGAGATCCAAACTTGGTTATCTTGGGTTGAGATCCAAATACAGAAAACAGAAATAGGGCTTTTTCTTTTTCTTTTTTTTTTTTGGAGGCAGTAACATATTCAATATATCATTTCAGTATTATAAAAGATGAAAATAAGTTAACATGTTTGTTCAATGTGGTCATAAATCTGCTATAAAATGTTTGATGAGTCAAATGTCTTAGTCTTCCTTACGGTCCAAAGAAGAATCATACAGAGGCTGCCAGATGTATCTTCTCTCTCTTGCTCTCTGTGTTTTTACTTTTCAGTTTGACATTGATCTTCTTTCACTTCTGATTTAATTTCCTTTAGTGTTTTTGTAGGAAACTGCCTTACATGTTTCTCCATGGAAATAAGATACTTTGAAAAGAACGTTTTCCAGCTTGCTATAACTTTGGAAAACACAGAAAACTTGAAAGAAGTAAATTATAATCATGCCTCTTGCACTACCTAGAGGTGACATTTGTTAGGGGTTAAGTCTTAGAAGACCTCAAGTCTTCTAAGGTATAATTCTAGATATAAGCCATCTGGCTGTCCATGTATCTATGAATTCAATCAGTTGAGTATTAAAAATATTTAACAAACAATTTTTGTCCCTACCTAATATGTAGGGTTTTTCTTGTCATTATTCCTTGAACAGCAGAGCATAATAACAATTTGCATAACATTTATATTGCATTAAGCATTGTAAGTAAGGTAAAGATGACTTTGGTGTATAGGAGAATGTGCCCAGGATATGTACAAATACTACACCTGTGACTGCTTACAGAAATGGACTTTTAAGGTAGTTATACAAGAGGTGATCTAAAAATGTGGTAAATGTTCAGATAAATTTTTTTTATTACAGTAAAAGATATGTTGCCACTAATCCCCCTTTGCTTCAAACATACTTATCCCATTGTTCTTGCTACTTTCTGAAGCAGCTCTGGAAGCCCTTTTTCCTGAGAGTCTTTATGAGGTATGGCAAAAAAAAAAAAAAAATTGCTGACTGCCACTGCTGAGTGCGTCCAACAGAAAGGCAGGCTTGTGCAAAACAGGCAGGGTCCTCATTCCAGCTTGCCCAGCAGATCTGGTAGCATGAGGCTACGGGCTCTTCCCCCAAGTCAAAATGACATGAAAGGTAAATATTCTCAATTGGTTCAGGACACAGAGGCAACCAGGTCAGTGCAACTAAAGACACTTATCAGGGAAGATTTCCAGAACTGCTGCAGAAAGTGGCAAGAACAGGTATGCTTGGGATATATGTGTTCAAAGCAAGGGAAGTATTTTGAGGAGAGTTAACCCTGATGTGTCTTTTACTGGTATAATTTCTTAAAGTTTAAATGCACTCTGCATTTTTAAAAATCATACCTGATACCACAACCTGATTGAATTAATCATATTCATGTCATTAAAAGCCTCATAAGGAAAATTTCAATGGCTTCATAATACTGTATCTTAGTAGCTTTACATGCTATATTTCACCATTTATTTTTAAACATTGAAGACATTTCCTTTTCTTTTATGACTGATGCTATGAAGTAAAATTTTTATTCATAAATCTGAAGGTGAAATTAGGACAATTTTCTCAAGTTGGTTCCCTGGAAAGAGATAGCAGAGAGGTTTTTTGTTTTTTTTTTGTAGCGGGGATCGAACTCACGACTTTGTGTTTGCCAAGCAGGCACTTAACACACTGCTGAGCTAAACCCCCAGCCCTCTGGAAAGAGAAATAATGTCAATTTTTGTAAGACCATTGGAGAAGATTTCTGAATTGCATTTCATAAGGGCTGGGCCAATTCACAGTGTCTGCATAGACTGCCAGAACATGGCTTTTCGGCATTATCAAATGAGCCCTGAGAGCAAGCACTGAAAAAACATGATAATCAACATAAAGTTATTGCAAAGCCCAAACATTTGACTAATGCAGTATGTAAAAGTGATTTTTTTAAGATACAGTTCTTCCTTAGTGAGATTAAGCTACTTAACTATTTAATAATGCCTATTTTATCATTATTGAATTGTATATTACTATCGTTTGCCATTACAATTGCAGTATTACTGTTTTTCTTGCAGATTTGTGAGAGCCCTTTGTTTTTAAAGCTGTTAATTTTTTATGGCTGTGGGAAATATTTTTAAAAGCTTATTGTTTGGGTATTAATTTTTGTCTGTTGTAGTTTTATGTTAGATTTTTATTTACTTATTCTTACTGACTTGCTTTTATGGTGATCTCTCTTGCCTTTAAATTTAAATGTTCCTTTTGCACAACCATTTAAGTCATGTAGGAAAAGGTATTTACATTCCAAGGATAAATGGAGTATTTATAAATTTCTGCTATTTCTTTCCTTTTTCCCTCTTTTTTGTTTTTGTATTTCATTTCAAAACTTGTTCTATGTAATTTGTGCTTTGAGCAGAAAGTTCTTTGGGCTAGTCATGATCCATTTTTGTAAATGTTTGATGTATGAAAGGATTTTCTATTTCTGGGGTTACAAAGTTCAGTATTTATTAATGTAACTTTATTATGTAATCCAATTCTTCAATGCCCTATTTACTTTTTATTGAATACATCTGTCATAGATTGATGGTGGTGTGTTAAAATATCTCATGATTGCATAACTGCCATTCCTACTTTCATTTATAATGGTTTTTACTTTCTATGGTTTCATGTCATATTGTTTAGTGCAAAAGATTCATGCCTTTGTCTCATTCATTCATTCATTCATTCAACATTTGTCAAGTGCTAGAGATAAAAAAAGCATGGTCCTTCCTCCCAACTGGCTCACAGAGCTATAGGCTCAGCTAGTGGAAGAGCTGAAAGCAGCACAGTTAGAGAGGGCTGGGGAGTAGAAAGAGTGGATGGGAGGTACTAGGGGCCACCTGGGCAGACACTGTGTTTTTAGGAGTTGCCTCATTTACTCAAAGTGATCTTTTGACTTATCTAATAATTTCATTTAATAATTTTGTCCTCATCCCGTACCCATTGTTTTATAAGCTACTTATAATTGAATTTTCTTTTCAAGTTCAATCTAGAAATCTGACTTTTAGTCAAATCAATACTGGGTTAATTTAACAAACCCTTACTGAGCTCTTAATGTGTGTCAGGCACTGGACTAAGCCTGGGAATGAAATGACAAAGATAATTCTCAAAGAACTTTCAGTTCTCTGTGGGAAGGGCAAATAAAGGTACAAAACACACAGACCTCATAAGAGGAGGCCTTGGGCCCTGTAATTTAAGTAGGAGCGATATACTGGAAGGAGAGGTGGGGATGGGTATTTCAGGCAGAACGCAGCAAGTTCAGTGGCCAGGAACTAAGAGACAGCACATTGCATTCTAGGAACAGAATGTGGTTCAGAATGGTGGAGCACAGTGATTGCAGCATAACATTGTGTGGGCTGTGAGCTGGAGGTGGAGGGATGGGGTGGCTCATGCAGGATCCACAGGGAGGCTCAATTTCAGGCAGAAAAGTCTCCAGTCACTTTACCTAGTGAGCCATAAGACTGGATTTGCTTTTGAGTGATTCAGTGGGGATGCATGGCATCTTGTCCCCCACCTGCAGCTCTGACTGCTGTTACCAGGACTGGTTACTGTTACCAGAAATTAGGCGGGATGCTTCTGCGCTAGCAGCAGAATTTACTATTGCGTAACTCGTCTTTTAATTTTGAATTGACTTCTTTGCAGCTTCTCATTTTTAGCGACTGCTTTTAACTTCTTGAATATTTCTGTATTTTCAAGTTGTAGTTCTAGAGACAAAAAACCAGATTAATTCAGATTGTCTTCACTGGAACAGAAAGAATTTTTTCCCTCTAGAATTCTCAAAGGGCCCTAGACATTCTCGTGCATTCATGCCCTATTACGCCCTGGCTCTTGGTTTCTAACCTCTTGTAAAATCGTTACTGATGGGCACCTTGTGTTTGTGACTTCTTAGGGAGAATAAAGGGAAGAATATTAGGGTAGGGGATTCTACTGAAACAGTCTTGTGACAGTAGGCAAATAGGCTATACTCAAATTTAAGGCTTACTAAAGAAACTTTAACTTTTTAAAAATCTTACCCTATTTCTCTCTGTATCTTGTCATCTCTAACATCTCCATAATGACTCACATTCCATAAGGAAATGCCATAACCATTGACAGCAGAGAAAAGCTGAGGACTGTGATGTTTGCTTTTTCAGAAGTTTTATACATGCCTATATATATATTTCTTTCATTATTAAATAAGTAGTATTTTACTAATGTGGGCTGTTAGAGTCATGATGTCACCTCCAACTATCCTAGACTATCTAGGACCAACCATAACATATTATTTCTTACTAATTGTTTTAAGAATTCCAAATGCTTAAATTTTATATATTAGACAAGTTCAAACTAAGTAATAGTTAAGAGGGCCTCAGTACACTATAGAAGAAAAATGCAATATTTTGTAGAAGACAACAAGAGCTAGAAAAATAAGGTCAGAGAAATTAAAGAAGATTCTAATAAATGGAATAACATCCCAACTCCTTGGATTTGCAGATTCAGTATTGTTAAGGTGTAAATAGTATGCAATACCATCTACAGTAAATCTTCTTCAAAATCCCATTGACTTTTGGGGGGGCAGAAATAGGAAAATCTATCCTAACAGAATCTTGGATAGCAAATTTTTAAAATTTGGAAAAAACCAAATTCTCATATTTTAATATTTACTACAAAGCTATAAATAATCAAATTGGTGTGGTGCTGGTATAAAGAAAGACATATAATCCTATGGGGCAACATAGATCCCAGAAATAAACCCTCACATATGTGATAAATGAATTTTAGCAAGAGTGTCATAATAATTCAGTGAGGGAGAAAGATAATCTTTTCAACAAATGGTGTATAATCCAGCAGTTCCACTTCTGTTATGTACGTGAAAGAACTGAAAGCAGAAATATTTGTACATCCATATCGATCACATCTTTAGATCAACCAATGAGTAGAAGCCATCCAAGTGACTGCTGATGAATAGATAAACAAAATGTCTAATGAAAATAGACAGTGAAATATTATTTAACTTTGGAAGAAAATTCTGACATGTTACAGCATGGATGACCCTGAAAATACTGTGTTAAAGGGAATAAGCCTGTCACAAGGAGACAAGTACTGCATGTTTCCAGAAATAGGAAGTAGAATGGTAGGCACCAGGGGATGCAAAGAGGAAGACATTCTGATACCTCAATGGATACAGTTTTGCCCGATGAAGAGTTCTGTGATAGTGATAATTGCATGACAATGTGAGTGTACTTAATGTCCCTTAACTATGCGTTTAAACATGTACGTCAGTAAATTTTATGGTTTGTGTGTTTTACTACAATAAGAAAAAAGAAAGTTATAGCTCAAAAGCAAGTTCTTTTTGGCATAAGGAAAACATTAGATCTATGGTTCTAGAGAACTAGAGAACTAGTCAGAGAACTAGGGAGGATAGGAAATTCAGGGCATTTTTTTCCTGCCATTCTACATAGTTCACACCAAAAATCTGTGGAATATTAAACTTTCCTATGACCAAAGTTAGCTCTTTGGAGCAAATCACAGATGGAAAGAGGACCAACTAATGGGCAAGTCACATGTTCTTGATGCACTGGGCTGTAGCTGAGATCTAAGGCAGGTGTGCTGTGCAGAATTAGGTTTCCTTCTTGGAGGGGAAAGGTAGGAATTTAAAACATGTATTTTGAGGCAAAACATGTTCAATATGGATATAGTGAAAGCACAGAGAAGTGAGTAGAGTAGTAAGAAAAACTCCCACACTGTCACAGAGCAGAAGGCGCCTCGGTGTGTATGTCTTTTAAGGATTTACTTCCCTGTCTTCATCTTTCTTCAATAAAAGACCTAATGTACCCTTCTAATGTTTTCAAAGTGTAGTAATGGGTATGGATTTTATTTCCATGTTGGAAAAATAATTCTTTTATAATAATTTCCATGTGGAATGCTTCATGAAAAGGGTGTGCCAAAGTTAGTTGATTAGTTTTCCATTTTCAGGACTCTAACTGACCTAATCTTTCTCTAGTAGCATATTCTGGTTTATGTTGTAGAAAAATGATGCCATGCCTTGCAATCAGATTTAACCCTGTCACTTCCCAGGTTAGCTACATTGGCAGATTACTTAATTTTTCTCAGTCTTATTTTCTTCATTGAGAAATGATCATAATGGCAGCAATAAAGCTAATATGTATTGAAAGCTTACCATGCAGAAGGAGTGGACCCAAGCACTGCATTGTGTCATTACATGCATTGTGCATTACATGCATTGTGTCATTGAAACTTTAAACACGTGGAGTAGGTACTGCTATTCCTACCATGTCTCAGAGGGGAGCTCAGACTTAGGCAGGGAGCCACTGAGCTCAGTCCACATGAGGGGAAGGCGAATGAGTTCTTTCTCTGGAGAAGAGGGGCATCAAGGGTTTACAGATGTGATTTGGAAACACAGCAGTGGGGAGAATGTGGCACAGTGCTTTGTCACGGGAGACACAGGGACTGATAGTGCTGAGCATATAACCCCCACTCTGCATCAGAGTGCTTCTCTGGGGATCATATAGGCACATTAAAAAGGAGGCGTTCTATGTCTGTTGCCTTGATAAATGCTGTAGTTTGGATTTGGAATTTCCTTTAAAGGCCCATGTGTTAAAGGCTTGGTCCCTAGAGTGGTTCTCTTGGGAGGTCTTGGATCTTTGGAAGCTAAGGGCCCTAGGGGGAGGTCGTTAGGTGATTGGAGGTTGCCTTCCCCTTTTCCTTTTTCTTCCTGGCTGGGAAGTGAGAATTTTTATTCTGTGGTGTGCTTCCAGCCATTGCCATCTGGCATCTCCATCAGAGGTCTAAAAGCAATGATTCCAATGGTTACGGACTTGACCCTCTAAAACAATGAGTCAGAATAAAATCTTTTATATGTTAATGATTTCAAGTATTTTGTGACAGAAAGCTACCTGCCACAGTTAACTTGGATTGTAGAAGGCTAAGCTGTTAGTGTTCATCTTCTACCACTTCTACCAAAGGAGAAACATATCTGTAGTTGAAAGAGAATAAGGCCAAGACAAACTTGGTGTTGAGGAAAAAAGAAAAACAAACAAGATCTTGGTGAATGTTATTTAAATCCCTGGATCTTTCTCTCTGCCTCTAACATTTGGAGTTACATGTACTGATAAAGCCTTTGTTGACCAAAGAGAGTTTGAGTATGTTTGTGTCAAGGAAGTTGAGAAATATAGAGATGCTGGCTGCACAATAAATTTATAAATGTGATGAGACCACAGACAAACAACTGTGGTCTGATGAGGTCTCTATAGTGAGCACTGTGAAAAGTATATGAACAGTGTACTGTAGAAATGCAAAATACGGTGACACCTACGTAAACCATAGGCGACACGGAGGACATCTTTGACCAACAGTATTTGATTTGGCTCTTGAGCTATAAGTAGAATTTCAGGAGAGAAACATGATTGAGGAAAATCTACACAGAAGAAATAGAAAAGCCAAAAACACCTGAAATTTGTTATTCCAGATATTCTTAGTTACTTACAAAAAGTATTGTACTCTAAAGCCCCATAATTAATGGCCAGTTAAAAGAATGCAAATATTCAAAACTTTACCACTGATAATATGGTATTAAGTTAGAACATAGAACATCATGAATCAGATCATTTTTTATTAAAAAGATCGAGCAGTCTTTTCATCCAAATAGTCCGGAGATAGAAAAGAGTAAACATGCTCTTTTCAAAACTTTCCTCACTTACGATTGTGACATTCATGACAAATTGATCATGGAACTCTTCTCCCTGGACTGGTACTGAGTCTCATATTTCTTCTAAGAACTTGGCATCATTACCAATCAATTGAATTTGGCACTTGAGATTAAATGTCACTAGTATCCCTGAGGTAGACAATCCTCTTGCAGAAAAGGGTTTGAAATATAGATTATGTGACTTGGATCACATAGAATCACAGCTACATGACTACATCCCAGATTGGTATCTGTCAGATACCTGAATCCTTTATTCCATAGCTTATATTCTTTTACTATATTTGAGTAGGGGAATTTAGCACGAATTTCTTCATCTAGTATTCATTTGACAAATATTTTGAGTGATGGAATCAATACTCAACACAAAGCAATTTTTATTAGAAACTAATAGAAGCATAGTAACTATTGGAGAAATTATTAGATGATGCTTCTCTTAATCTCATGCACTTTTGGCTGAATTCAGATTTTGAGATACTGAAGCTTAAGGAAATAAGGTATACGTTAGTGATAGATATGTGCTTATATTTTCCTTTTAGAAAAAGTGCAAATCATGGAAAGTTTTCTGTGAATATAATGGAAGGGAGAAAACAGCTAGGGAAAAAAGCAATTAAGTTACCGAGTAGACATTTGTTTCGTGGACACTGTTGATGAGGGACTGCAAAGCAGGTCGGTAAGCAAGATGGAGTGAGGTTACTTGTGGAAATGTGTGCTTTGGAGCAGAATTTTGACTCTAAAATTTCTAAATTTTAGAAATTCTAAATTTTGGGAGCCAAGGACTTGAGCTGGAGGTCTGTAGCAGTCTTCTGTAAGCGAGCCTTCTCTTAACTGCCTTGACTGTTGGAGCCTTCATACAGTGTTAAATGGGAACGGTGGGACTGGGCATCCTCATCCTGCTCCTGATATTAGAGGAATGTATCTGGTCTCTTCCCATTTTATTTAAATTAGCTGTTTAGATAGCCTTTATAGGCTGAGGAAATTCTCATCTATTTCTAGTTTGTTGAAATTTTTAAAGTCATGAAATAATGTTGGATTTTATCAAATACTTGTTCTGTATGAAATGATCACGTCATTTTGGCTTTTATTCCATTGATATGATGTATTAGTTTTCAGATAGTTAAACCAGCTTTGCATTCTTTGGATGAATCCCACTTGATTGTGGTATCTAATTATTTTTATCAGTTGCTTAATTTTGTTGAGGGTTTGTGTATCTATATTGATAGTTTTTTTAAAAAATGATAGTCTGACTTTGGTATCCAGGAAATACTTGTCTCATTACATGAGTTGAGACTTACTCTCTTCTGCTTTGTGGTGGGAAAGTTTGTGAAGAATTGTAATTAATTTTCCTTTAAACATTTAATAGAATGCAGCAGTGAAGTTATTTAGGCCTAGGCTTTTCTTCATGGGTACTGTGATTTTTACTAATTCAATATGGTCACACACTGTAAGACTATTCACATTGTATGTTTCTTCTTGAATCCATTATATTAGTCTGTTTCTCTGTAGAGTTTTGTCCACTTAATCTGAATGATTTAATTTGTTGGCATAGACTTTTTCATTGAATTCCTTCATTATTTAAAAAATTGTAAAGTTTTCTCTATTATTATAATTCCATTAATTTGACTCCTTTCTTTTATACCTTGTTCAGTCAAACTAATGACTTGTCAATTATGTTGATCTTTTCAAAGAGGCAGCTTTTTCATTAATTTTTCTATTTCATTATTTTAAGTCTAATCAGTATTATTTTCTTTTTTCTTTTTTAGTTTAGCATGCTATTATTTTTCCAGTGTCAATCCTTGGAAGAGAATTATGTGACTTGTGAAATTCTTTTTAATACTAGTTTTCCAGCTGTATATTTCCCTCTAAGATTGCTTAAGCTATACCTCAGAGATCTTGCTATGTAGCATCTTCATTTTTACTCATCTTAAAGTAATTTTGATTTTCCACTTTATTTCTTTTTTTGATCAGTAAGTATTAGTATGCATTGTATAATTTTTATATATTTGTAAATTTTCCAAAATTTTTCCTGTTATTGATTTCTAATTTCATTTCATTGTGGACAGAGGTATTTTATATTTTTTCTATCCTGTAAAATTTATTGTGGTTTGTTTTATGGATGAGCATATACTACATCCTGGAGAATGTTCCCTATGCACGTAGGAAGAATGTCTGCTAAGAGTGTACATATGTATATGTATGGGACAGTGGGGTACACCTGTAACCCCAGCACTCTGGGAGGCTGAGGCAGGAGGAATGCAAGTTTGAGCTCAGCCTTGATAACTTGATACTTAGTGAGATTGTATCTCAAAAATAAAAAAATACAAATGGCTGGGGATGTGGCTCATTGAGGCCTGAGTTCAGTGCCCAGTATCATATACACATACAGCATATGCACTGCTGTAGTTGGAAGGAAGGTCCTATAAATGCCTGTCATGTCCAGTTGGTTTATGGTATTATTAAAGTCTCATACTTAATTTTTTGATACTCTGTAGTTTTCTGTCCATTATTTAAAGTGGATGTTGAAGCCTGCAACTCTAGATGTTGATTTCCCTGCTTACCCAATTGTTTCTGCCACTCTTTGCTTCCTGTATGCTGGCGCTCTATCATTATGTACAGACATATTTATAATTATGTCTTCCTAATACCTGTCTCTTTATATTTGCAAAGAGTAGGTCTGGGATTTAGCCCGGCAGCATAATCACCTGCCTGGCAAGTGTGAGGTTGTGAGTTCGATCCCTGATACCAAAAATAAATAAATAAATAAATTTGCAAAATGTCTATTTCTAGTATCACTTTTTTTTTGTTTGTTTTTGAACTACGTTTTGTTCAAGAGATGTATAGTGCTCAAGCCTTTCTTTAAGTTGGTATTTGCCTAATATGTCTTTTTCTATCCTTTTACTTTCAACCTATAGGAATCTTAAAATCTGAAGTGTGTATCTGGCAGAGAGTATGTTCTTAAATCAAGTCTACACAGTCTGCTAATCTCTGCTTTGTGTCCACTCAGTTTTACAATTGCTTTTGAGATCAGTTAAATAGAGAAAAGAGGAAAATATACCTTATTCTGTGTGTTTTAATTGTAAAGTTAATTGTCTTTACTAGTGCTCTTAAAACTTTTTATTAGTGCACACTAGTAATGCAGGTAGGTGAAGTTTATTTTAGGGATAGAACACACATTTTAACATGCATCAGTGGTTTTAAATTACATTACCCCTCACTTCCTTGTCTCCTTCTCTTCACTGGTCTTCTTTCTTTTCTTTCAGTTTAACTTCTAGTTTTCTGTCATCTCTTCTTTATTCAATTCATTTCCATTCCATTCCATTCCATTCCATTCCATTCCATTCCATTCCATTCCATTCCATTCCATTCATTCATATGTTTCTCATATGGGAAAAACATGATATATGAGTTCTGACTGTGGCTTATTCTTAGCATGATGGTCTTGAGTTCCATACATTTTTCTGCAAATGACATGATTTTATTTTTCCTTGTGGCTGAATAATATTCCATTGTGAATCTATACCATTTCATTTTTATTCATCTTTTGGTGGACATCCAGACTGTTTCCAGAGTTTATCTATTGCAAGTTGTGCCTCTATAAACACAGATATGCGTGTATTACTATAGTATACTGTAGTATGCTGTCTTACAATTCTTTCATGACTATACCCAGGAAAGGTATAGCTCGATCAAAGTGATATTTCTATTTTAGTTTTTGAGGCATATCCATGAGATTTTCATAGTGGTTGTACTCATTTAATGACCACCAACAATGAAGGAGGGCTACTTTTTCTGTGCAGCCTTGCCAGCATTTGTTATTATTTGTTTTCTTGATAATAGCCACTCTTTTGGGGGTAAGAAGGAATCAGTGCTGTTGCAATTTGCATTTCTCTCAGGAACAATGATGTTGGACATTTATTTCATGTAGTTACAGACCATATTTCTTCTGAGATGTATTTCTTTAACTGTTCATTTTTAATTGAGTTTTTATTTAGGGGGTCTATTTTTTGAGTTCTTTATATATATTCATTTATATATTCTAAATATGCGACCTCTATCTGAAGAGTAGATGATAAATTTTTTTCTCATTCTGTAGGTCACCTCTTCACTCTATTCATAATTTATCTTATTAGGCAGAATCTTTTTAATTTGCTATAACCCCATTTATTGATTCTTGATGTTATTTCTTATACAGTTGGGATTATGTTTAAAAAGTTCTTAGCAATTCTTATGTCTTCAAAAGTTTTACCTGTTTTGTCATCAAGCAGATTAAATATTTCTGTCTCTCTCTAGGTCTTTAATCCAGTTTTATTTTATTTTAGTGGATGGTGAGAGATAAGGGTCTGGACTGGGTCTTAGGAACATGTGTAAGCAGTTTTCATAGATGATTTATGGAAAAGATACTGTCTTTCTCCAGTATCTGATTTTTGCCCCTTTGTCAAAGATCAGATGTCCAAAGTGCCTGGGGTTGTTTTTACATCCTCTGTTCTGTTCCACTGACCCGCATGTCTGTTTTTGACCCAGTACCAAGCTGTTCTTGTTGCTGTAGCTTTGTAATATAACTTGAAATCTGGGGTTGTGATGGCTCCTGTTTGGCTTTTGTTGCTCAGGATTGCTTTTGCTCCTCTGGGTCTCTTCTTATTCATACAGATTTTAGTGTGGGCTTTGCTAGTTTTGTGAGTAATATTGTTGGTATTTTGACTGGAGTCATGGTTGCTCTCTACATAGTTTTGGTAGTATGGCCAGTTTGACAATATTGGTTCTGACTATCCAGGAGGCATCAGACGAAAGCAAAAAGCAAATGGTGGAATTATATAAAACAATAAAAGAAGAAACAAAGAAACTCAGTGAAAGGGTTTTATAATTAAAGAGATAATAGTCTAATAAACAAGTGGTCAGTGAGTATGAAAAAGATACAAATAAAAAAACTAGTAAAGCTAAGTAAAATGATTCAAAATATGAATGACCATTTTTTTTTGTGTGTGTGTGGCAGGAACCGAACTCAGGATGACATGCTTGCCAGGCAGAGCTCTACTGCTGAGCTTTATCCCTGGTCCTGAATGATCAAATAACAAAGAATTATAGTCCATGAAAAAGGAACAAATAGAAATCTAAGAGAGAGAGAGAGCATCCTTTTGGAAGCTTGGGCAGCAGCTGTGACCAGTGTGAGGAGCGAGTTGGATCTAGGTCAGACTGATGCTCAGGACAACTTAAAAACCCCAAAGGGCAGAAGAAATGGATTCAGAGGTGCTAGATGATCCCAATGGTCATATGTTTGATTCACAATTTCAATTTGCTTTTTCCTTATATTTTCATCTTTATTAATATTCAGTTTAATACAATATTGTCTTTTTTTTTTTTTTTTGGAAGCAGAATCTTGCTTTTGGCTCAGGTTGGCTTTGAGCTCACTTTGTAGCCCAGGCTGGCCTTGAATGTGCTGTGGTCCTGCTTCGGCCTCCCGAGCGCTGGGATTACAGTTGCATGCCACTGCACGTGGCGGGGCTTGTTTTAGATGTTTATTTGTGTATTTATTTATTTTCTGTATAATGACTGGTTAACTTATTGTAGTGATGTCTGTTCCTCTTCTTTGAAGTGTTGGATGTGCTTCCTTAGAGAGGGGAAGCCTCGGGTACTCTCCTAGTCACCACGGTATGTCAGTGTTTGCTTCCTGTTTTTCTTTTTTTTTTTCTCTCTCCCTCATGACACCCAAATGCCAGTGATTATAAGCCAGTTAAAATGCCAGTGATTATAAGCATCTCATTCCTTTGTTCTCAGCACTGTCCAGAATAGAAGGTGCTCTGAAAGCAATCCAATCAAATTCCAGCTCCTTGGAAGGAATAACTTCTAGAGGAATAGTTAGTGCTTGATATTGTTCTGACCTCATCACCCGTATCTTCCTGCAGGCAGGGCTAGCTTCGCTTGTAGTTCTGTAGATCCGTCCCTGGTAGGCTGGTGCCAAGGTGGAAATGGTCCAGGGAAGGGCGAGGTGGAAGAAAGCCGCTCCCTACCCCTACGTGGCCACCAGGGAAGAGAGGGGAGGAGCCAGGGACAAGGGAAGACCTTTGCAAGTCACAACCCCAGGGACCTCTTCGGGCCTCATCCCACCCTCCAGCAGTAGCTTCATCTCCTTGAACTGGGCCGGATGGGTCTGCATAGGTCCGTGGCACCTCACCATCCACCGTCACCTTCCGATGTGGGAGACCTTGGGGACCTGTAGAGCTACACAGTGACAACAGGTGACGTGCAACATCGAGGGTCTCTTCATATGCTTTTTGCCATCTGTTGATGATCCTTGGTAAGACGTCTTTTCAGATTATTTGCCTATTTTTACACTGAATGTTCTTTCTCTTAGGGTTGAGTTTTACAGGTTTTTATGTTTTTGTAGATCTGGGGTAAATCTTTCATCAGATGTGTCTTGTGCAAATGTTTCCTCCCAGCCTGTGGCTTCCCTCCTCATTCTCTTGTTAACCTCTCACCGAGAGCTGTAACCTGTGTTTGAGGCACAGGCCTCTGCTTGAAGGCAAAAAGTCAGTTCTCTGCCTCTGCAAGACCAGCACGAGTGTAAGGCAGTGAGAAGTACCCGGAGGTGTCTCCGAGGAGGAGCTAAGGAGAGAGGGGGAGGTAAGCAGTGTAGATTTTCACTTTTGTTTATTTTACATTTTATTTTAAAAAGAAAAACAACAGATTTTCAAAACAAGGTAATAGGAGAGTAACAATAACTAATACACAGTGTATCTTCAGAGTAGGTTATTCAGGGTACAAGATACCAGCATGATATCTTGTCATCTGGTCCAAACACTAGTAGCATAAACCTTTCTTTTCAGTGAACTAAGAGAAACCAGCAGTATAATTATTTTAACTATCATATATATATATGTGTGACATCATATTTACACATACATGTATATATGTATATGTATATATACACATTCATACTTCCTATTTCCCTTTTCCCTTTCTTTCTCCTTCCCCCCATCACAGTTTTTCTTAACTTTTGAGCAGTTTCTTCCCAGTTTACAACATCTGTTGTACATTCTGTGTCCTATTTACTCATTCAGCTTCTCACACTAGTGAGACTATAGGATGTTTACACATGTGGGTCTGATTTATTTCATTTATGACTATGGTCTCAAGTTGCATCCATTTACCTAAAGAAGTCTTAAGTGTATCCTTCTTTATCGCTGAGTAGTACTCCATTATGTAAAAAACCCCACATCTTTTTTATCTATTCCACAGTCACCTTCATTCTCATATACTCACAGACTTATTATCTAGCAGATGGTAAACTCTCACCCTCAGGTCCTTGGGGCCAAGATCAGGGAAGGGAAAGGAAACAGAACAAAGGATCAGCTGTTTCTGTGGTTGGCCCAAGCTCAGGACCCACGGTCTGACCTTGGCAAGTTGTTATTTCTTTTGGATCCACAGCTGTCTTCCCTCCTGCACACCTCCAGTGTTCCTGCTTCCGAAGTTGCTGTGAGGGTCACGTTATGTGGGTGTATGCACTGGTACCCAACAGGCATCTCACATTTGTCACTGCTTGCTTCTCCTTTCTCTCTTAGGTCTCCCCTTTGTGGAAAGATTCATAACTCAGGAAGAAATTGGCATTTAAAACTTTTACAAGTGATCCAATAACAATTTTAACAATGTATAGTGATGCTTAGTGACCCTGTGTATCACACGCTTGTGGATCTCTATCATTTAATTTTTTTGTGAGTACCAGGAATTGGACTCAGGACCTTGTGTTTACCAGGCAGGCGCTGACCAAATGAACTATACCCCTGGCTTGTGTGTCTTTATTAAAGAAAAATTCTACCATGTGTCACTTCTGTTAAATAGTGTGTAGGCCCAGAAGGCCCACCTGGGAAGAACCGGTGAGGATGTGGAACTTAGTTTTAATAAAATGAGATTTTGGATGACTGGAAGGCGAAAACCAAACTAGCAGTTCCAAAGGTCATGATGAATGAATTAGGAAAGCAATCAAAACGGCTTAGCAATGCCGCGTGGTCATCCTTCATCTTAATGAATCTCTTAAAGAGTAAATAAAAGGAGAAAGATGAAAGTAATTATTGACTGTGTACCTAGTTATTGGAGCAGCTTCTCTCTCCGAGGAATACAGTTCATAAAGCTGGGGCTGCAGGTGAATATCCATGTGTGTCGCCGAGCTGCCCGCGCCGAGGCGTGCTCAGTCTGTTCCCTAGCAGTGTGTAAATGCTTAGCTTAAGAGCGGGGGTGTAGGGCTGCAGCCCCTCTCCCAGCTTGCTGACTTGAGCGTGCGTTTCTGGGATGGTAGCAGGGCTGGAAGAACAGAGGCTTGACCAGGCTCCCTGTGTCTACCATTCCTGGCTGGATGGAGGGGACATCACATTCCCACTGAAAAGAGGAAGGAGAAGCCAGGAAGGAAAATGGCCTTTTTTTGAAAAGTGTTCCAAAGGAGGAGGAGGACAGATGGGCGCTGAGATTCCTGCTGTGGGAAGTGCGGTCGGTGCCCTTTCCCTGACCACTGCAGTACAGGACGGGGTCGCTGGTGCGGCCTTGTTGGAGTCGGCCGGATAAAGGCTGTTAGAGCTCGGGGCCCCTTTTCATTCCAATGAGGAAAAAAGAACATGCAGGGTAGCGCTGTCACTTTGAAGACTTAGCCATTAAGTCCTCTCCTTCAGGGAGGTGTGGCTCTACTCACTTAGCTGGAAGGTGGGGATCAGGCAGGGATGTTAGGGGCAAAGCGGGTGAAGCTCTGGCTAAGGAGTCCCGTGCTCAAAATGAGGCCGGGCAGTATGCGGCAGCTGCAAACTTCAGACCTTGGAGATGTCTGCTGAGGCAGGTTTTGGGGGGACTCCAGCCAAACAGAATTCTACTTCCGGCCTGGATCGACAGCATGGACATGCTCAGGGACGTTGAGGATACCGCTGGTCTGACCCTGTAGCTTCTCTGAAAGTGCAGTCTGCAGACCCTTGACTATCGGGTCCTGACCTAGATCCCCATCTCCCAAACGAGTGTAGGCAAAGTCTCTGGGAGGGTCAAACCCTTTGATAAGGCTCGAGGCTCTGAGGGCTAAGACAAAGGCTTCTCTGGTGACTAGTTTACTTTTAATAGTCCAACAAGGGGCAGAGAAACTGAGGAAAGTGCAGACAATGAGCAGGACCTTGGAGTCACTTCAAGGACGTCTCCAAGTAATGAATCAAGTCAATTCATTAGAACTGTCTTACCATGAAGGCATGGTAGAAGTGAGACAGTAGGAGTAATTCCTGCAGCTGCAGTCTCTATCTGCTTAATTGGGGTTGGAGCCAAGTGTCCGCAGCTTGGCCTTATCGTGCCCTTTGAGGTGTCTCTGGCCTCATAGATTACTACAAATCTCAGCTATGATCAGTGGTTCATAGAGGTTCACTTACTATGAGTCAGCTCCCATCGCCAGGCAAGGGGCCAAGGCCTGGGACAGACTCTCAAATAAACATAGAAAGCCAATTAGTAAAATTTAAATCCTGCTCAGAGCCGCTTTGCTTCCTAGTGGTCTCTAACACTTGACCCTTTTCTCCTTGCGAGGAGGTGAGGTGCTAAATATCCTCGAAGATTTAGCCTGGATTGACCCCAAAACAGACTGAAGCTACTTTTCACAGCGGAAGTTCTTCAGGTCTCGATGCTGAGCAGGGGGCTGAGGGAGGCTGAGATTGACGTGCTGTTAGTGTAAACATGATGGAGAGACAGGCGTGTCAGGCAAGAGTGCCTCTGGGTTTGCAGGTACAACTAACACTTCCACAACTGCTTGCCACCTGCCATTCAGGTTATGTGTAGACAGAGAATATGCCTGAGGAGCAGTCAGCTCCAAACTTGAGACATTTCAGTGGCAGAACTGAGTCAGCCACAACCAAGTAGGAATGTGATGTCTAAATCAGTCCTGGAAGACCCTCCTCTCCAAGAATTCTGATGAAAGGTCAGTTCTGTTGTATGATGTGGTCAAGGTTGGAAATGTTTGCCTTTTAAAGACTGCTCTGAAAGAAGAGCTTTATAGGCATGGTCTCTAGAAAAACCTACTTGTTTCTGTTTCTGCCATGGGAGTGAGAACCCTTACATCCAGCACAAGAAAGCATTGCCTCATGAGTATTCCTAGGAATCATTCCACACCATGTCTTCCCTGGCCCTCAAGGCTGTGGCACAAACTACAGTTAATTTATTAATCCCTGGGAAATCCCTGTCGTTTTTTTTTTTTTTTTAGATTTACTGAAGGTATGGCAAGGGAAAAAGTGAGAACTATATTTAGTTCTGCCCGTGTTTAGTGGAAGGGTTAATTAATATTTATAACCTCTTAATAGCTTCTACCAGGTATTCAGAAATTAAACAATAATCATTGTCTTACCATGGAAGACAGGGTAACACTTGACTTCTCTTCCAAGAATGATAGTTACTGAAGCACATGAATGGGAAATACACTTTGTATTGGTGGCACCCGAGCTCTGCGAACTGTGATTTATGCCAAGATTTCTGGATTTAGACATCTGCATATTTTCCTAGTATGTTTTATTTTAGCAGTAAAAGCTTTAAGATGAGGAACAAAAAGAGGAAAGAAAGAGTATGATTATAGTCCACATGCCGTAACCATCCGTTTATTGTTAAATAAATTAAATCGAGGTATTTAAAGTAACTGGGTGATATAAAACCCTTAGAACTATTGTTTTACATTTTTATGTATTAAGTTAAAACTAAATCATATTTTACAGTTTGCATTTATTTAAATTTGAAACAAGCACAGTGAAATTATGGCAATTTCAAAGAATCCTATACATTTTCATAAGCTTTGATTGCATATTACACTCTATGGTAAGAGTGAAGTTTGCTTTAGTGGGGAAAGTGCTGGTCTTGAAGTTCGATTAGCTCGGTTTGGATCCAGATGGCTGTAATAACTGTGTCACCTACCTGGCTTAGGTGATTTAACCTTTGCAGCTCTCAGTCTCCCCATCCGTAGATCGGGAGCTGTAATAACTATATCTCTGCTAACAGTGGGGAATGGAGTTTGAAAGCAGCCGGACTTCGTTGTCTAGGCGCAGGGTTGGCGCTCTGTGCCTCTTTCTTTGCTCAGTTTCTAGAGATGGTTAAGCATAGCTGGGATGAGCACAAAGCAGGAGTGTCAGGGAGGCACTGACCAAGTGACCCGGAAAGTCCCATCCACCTTAGCTTCTTGGCCAAGGGGTGACACGTGGGCCTTTGTCCTGGCACGTTTTTCATTCGATGTCTACGTTAGTGGGCAGGAGCTCTGTGTCGGGGGCTCTGCTGTGTGCGTGGTGGGTGCCAGAGGGGGATGGAAGCATGGTGGATGGCGGGAAGGCGCTCACTCCTTCTCTGCCGTGCTTCCTGCCCCTTGGTGCTCTGTCATCTCTGTCCTGTTTATTGCTGTTTATTTGTTTATTTGCTGTCTGCATTTACTGTGTCCTCCAGTGACCTGTGCGTCCCTCTCGGCAGGGCACATACCCAGCTCCTGGGCTGTGGTGAAGTATATTAAGTTGCTTAGAACAATTTCCTGGCATTAAACACTTGGTAAATTGTAGTTACCATTTTTACCTGCCCCTTCTTCCTGGGCTGGGGTTCATTCTATCCTGTTGGACACCATCTGTTCGAGTTCTTTGTGGACAAAAATTTCCTCTATTGGTTACAAGAAAGATCAGAGCCAGGACTTAGGGCAAGAATAAGAGTCTTGGTACTTAGGTTAAAAACAACGTCGGGCCAGGCGTGGTGATGCACACCTGTAACCCCACTTGGGAGGCTGAGGCAGGAGGATTGCTGCAGAGTTTGAGTCTACCCTGGGCTACAAAGTGAGTTCAAGGACAGCCCGAACTGCTTATTGAGATCCTGCCTCAGACAAAACAAAGATAAAAAGCAAAAACCACTGGAAATGACCTTTGCTAAATAAGAAACTATAAAGTTACAGGCATGAAAAAAATTAAGATGAGTTATTTACATGTGCCAACTCCCCACGATAAATGTAATTATTATGTACAAACATATACTAATAAAAATAAAAATTAAAATTAAAAAACTACAAAGTTAATCACAGGATGAGCATATTATATATAATAAGATATTGATTAATAGGATATTATTTGCGGTTTATCACAAGCTGTATTTATTTTGTCATACTTCTCCAATGTTTAAAAATTCTTCAGTCAACTAATATGCACATACATAAGATATCAGATTCTGAAGAAAAACTACAGAGGAAAGGCATTAGGGCACAATAACATTATTTTTCTTCTTCTCCAAACAACTCAGTTTACTTCTAACAAGAACATCAGAAAATTTCTTATCAAAGAAGCGTGACCTTTAAAAGGAAAAGATCTGACAACCAGACAAGCTACACACCATTTACAGAGGGACCGGGTGGCATTTACTCCATCTATTTCTCCAGCCTCTAGAGGAAATCACTCGTTCTAGAAGGGCACAGCTGGCTGAGGAGAAAGAGGCGTGGAGGAGAAGAGACCAGGCTTTGAACTGTGTTTACAGGGTAGTGTCTAGACCTCTAAAGAGAGGCGGTTGGACCGGACTTTTTCTAAAGGAGCTTTTGGGCTGAACAGTGAGCCACTGAGCTGAAGTCCTGAGCTACTGCAGCCTGCAGGCCCCAGCTCCATGAGCCTGGGTGCTCAGCTCACAGGTCCCTGAATCTTTACTGGGCAGCTGGGCACCAGGCCAGAGCCAGGCCTTGCCTGGCCTTGCAGGAGTGTGGTTACCGTCCAGGGAGGACAGTGTACTGGGCGGCAACTGGAGATCTGTAAAAGCTGTGTCAGATTGTTTGTGTGTTTTTAAATATAAAGCTGGAAAATGAAGGCATGAAGCATACACCCAGGATGTTTCTTTGGGTTTTGAGAATTCTAGAGGTGAAGGAAAAGGTGATGCCTGTCTGGGGCCACCTACTTCAGTGGCGAGGGTGGGGGTGGGGGTGGCGGTGGCGGTGGCAGAGGAGAAGCAGCTACCCTGGAGGCAGGTTGGGATTCTGAACTCATGAACTCACAGACCGTGATTAGACTTTAAATCTTAGAAGAGAGAATAGATAAGATAAAATCAAGGAAAAGAGGTGCCTGTCCCAACCTCATACTCTGTAAAAGGCCACTAGGTATTTGCCCTGGAAGCTTTCAGCTTAACAGTAGTTATTTTTGTTTTTTAAACCAGGAAACGACTCTTCAAACCAGGCTGTCAACATGAAACAAAGGAAATATGATGCGAAGTGTGGGATAGTTTTACTCCCAGCATGGTGCCTGGTGCTTTGTCATGGGCAGTGTGGGACAGAAATGGTATGTGGCCCCACCAAGTTCGGTTGCAATTTTGTAGAGCATGATTTGGTAGTAACCAGGTCTTGATGGGGTTGTGATACAAGGGGTCCCCAGGCTGCCTCAGTGTTAGTGACTGCATCCAGCTACTCCTGTACCAAGGTGCCAATATACCGTCTTCACCCCATTCCTTGAGAAATACAATCATACTTCTAGAGGCAAGTTGAGGTGAAATGCTTGAGAATGTTTCAGTTTATAGGGCCTAGGGCATATTCTATAAGCTCAGAAAGACACAAAAGAGCCGCTCACGTTGCAGCAGAGAGGTCTTCAGGGTGGTCTGGATCTGCACAGTTTCTGCAGAGGTAATTAGCATGGGTGTTCATTGGGTCCAAGAGCCTTTGCCATGGGTGTGGCATGAGTGGAGCTGGCAGCGTGGCCGTTAGCAGGCGAGGGCTCAGAGATGTGATGGGAGGAAACTGCAGAGGGTTAAGCGCTCTCATCACGTGTGCCTTCTACAGTTTTTATACATGACCAGTTTCGAACTTCAGAAGCATACCAGTAAGCACAAAGAAAGTAGGGGAAAGAATTCTGCAATCCTGTCATCAGAGAAAGCAGCTATTACCGCTTTGGTGTGTAGCACCTCCCAACTGTGGTTTTGTTTGTGGAACCCTCCTTCAGATCAGCTGCAACCATATGAATTGCATTTGTTTACGGATTTACAGTCATGTTGAAATCCGTTCCTAGAGACTTCCTACCTGGTCTGTGTGGATTGAGTGTTAGGTGTTTGCCGGTTCTCTGGTCATGCATTTATCCAGCGTCTGTGTTACTCAAAGAGGCGTTGGCCAGAAGCTCATTTCCATCTAATTGTGTGCGCCTTTGACTGGTTTACTACAACCTAATTTCTATCATTTTTAAGTTCTTGAGGCATACTTCTAATTACTGCCTTCATATATCACCAACCATATAGAAAAGTATTGATAGAAAAGATTTGACTAAATTATAAAGTTACTTAACTTTTGGAAAGGGTTACACCCTTAAAAATTCCAAATTACTAGCTGAATCTCAAATTTCTGCAATTGTCTTTTTTTATTGGTGATTTTTAAGAACTGGGACTGAAAATGAGTCTTGCTTTTCTCAGTGTATTTATTTTAAATCTGCACTTAGAAATGATGTACAGATAGCACAGAAGAGCTTTTCTATTTCTAGTTTCTGGTGTGATCATTTTCCATCATTAATAAAGTGAATCATGGTGGTGAAATGAGTTTACAATTCCCCCCAGTGTATTTTATGTCCTCCTGCCAGTGAAGAGAGCATTTGACTTGAATGCTAATGTTAGGAGATATTTCAGAACCACTGACTAGATTCTTGAGGTCTTTGGTAGAAAACTGCTTTATATAGCATCCTGCAAAATATTTGAGACAGTCACTTATGCATTGCTATGTGCTGACAACTTTACCTGACTGTACCAAAAGATGTGCAGAGGACTATGAGTCAGTTTGTGGGGATAGCTCAATTTTATGCACTGTCAATAACTTTCAAGACAAGTGGAGTTATACATCCACTTGCTCTTCCGAAATCCTGCGTGGATGTCCAGACCTTCTGAGAGTTTTGACAGGGTTTTCCTCCCTTGGCAGTGAACTGTCAAATGATGAGCAGAGGCTGCGTGTCTGTCTCTTGGTGGTGTGATGGGGCGGGCTACAGCATTCACACCAGCCAGAGGAGCAGGCGGGCTGGGATTTTCTAGCCCTCTGTAGAGATGCGAAAGCTGGATTATGCTCAGTGTACCGTTCCATTCGTGTTGGGAGGTGTTTCAGTTCCTAGAATGTAAATGTTGCGTGTTGCTGTGCAGCCCATCAGAGAACAGCAGCTGATGATTTCAAGCTGAGAGAGGCAGGAGAGAGGATGGTGAGGTGGGAGCAAGGACGAAGAGAGGGAGTCAGATATACATGTAGTCCAGAGGAGCTGAAGCGATGCTCTGGTGGCAGTGAGAGATCTGAAGCGTCAGCAGCACATGGGATCCGCCCACTTGTTGACTGTAGGGTGCTTTGGGTTCTGTGAGGAATGCCTGGCTCCCCTGAAGGAGAGGATGATTTCAGGAAACAACAGCACAAATATCTAAGGGTTCTGAGCCTGTGGAAGAGCTGCTTAGCCACCAACAGTGCCTGCTGGGAGAGACCTGGGAAGGAACGAGAGGCAAACGGAGAAGACCTCGAGCTGATGGAATGTGTGGGTTTTGTTCAAAACTTCATTTGGCTATGATCATAAAATGTTTTCTTGTAATACTTTCTTGAATTGCCTATTTTTGAATGAAATATTCTTCCTTCTTGTGTACTGTTTGGAAAAATCTGTCTTAATGTAAGAGAGTATACATTGATTTCAAAATAAAACATTAAAGAAAGAAAATCATAATAAAGCAATATTTTCCAAGTTCAGAGTATTTATTTTTAGTATCATGTGATGTACACCTTACTTCAGGATAATGTAAGGCAAACAACCATTCTCTGCTTAATTCTCTCATTTTATCTAACAAGTAAACCAGATGGTGAGCAGGTAAACAAATTGTAAAAAGGCAGTAAGAGACAAGGCCTTTGCCTCCAAGCAAAAGCCTTCCAAATACAACTGTCCCCTCTTATCCATGGTTTAGCTTTCTCTTGTTTCAGTTACTGTGGTCAACTGTGGTCTGACAAGATGGAATGGAAAATTTCCACCCTGCTGCATGGGGATCTGAATCATCCCTTTGTGCAGCATATCCACACTGTGTGTGGTACCTGCCCCTTGGTCACTTACCAGCCTTTGTTAGCTAACGGTGTAACAGTGCTGCTGTTCTATAGCCCTTATTTTACTGATAAGGACCCTAGCAAGCAAAAGAGGCTGTCAGTATTATTGCTATCCATCAGTTATTCAATTACCATACCTTTTTGTTTAAACTTTATCATCAGGATGTGTGCATAGGAAAAAATGTGGTATGCTATATACATACGGCTCATTGTACTCACGGTGTCGGGTGTCCACTGTAAGCTTGGAACACTCCCTCACTCTCCTTACTGTTTTAGTTCTCATTATTGGTCTTAGTCTTCATACTGGTTCTAAGTGGTGTAGTACACATTTAGTGTTAAGGATTAGTTAATTAATGGTACTAGAGATTGAACCCCGGGCTTCTGACTGAGCTACATCCCCCAGATCTTTTTATTTTTTATTTTGAGACAGAGCACCACTCATTTACTAGTTGCCAGGTGGCACCTGAACTTGTGATCCTCTTGCTCCCCCTCCCAGGCTGCTGGGGCTATAAGCTTGTGGAAAACATCCAGACCGCTTTTTAATTACTGGCAAAAACATTTGTGCACTGGAAAATGGCCATGAATTGCCCATTGACTGTTAGTCTATTCTAACTACTTGTTAAATAGGACTGATAAGCTGGGTCATATTATACAGTGCAGCCAAATTTTATAATTTTATTAGCTTCAAAGAGTGCACATTTTTCTCTTAAGTGTAAGTTTTGCATATTACTGAGACATAAAATCACATGCTTCCAGTGTTGGGAAAAGTATCCATAAAGACAAATTTTTATTTTTGGTCAAGATTATCTTCTTCTTCTTCTTCTTCTTCTTCTTCTTCTTCTTCTTCTTCTTCTTCTTCTTCTTCTTCTTCTTCTTCTTCTTCCTCTTTCTCTTCCTCTTCTTCTTCCTCTTTCTCCTCCTCCTCCTCATTTTAGTGTTTCTTTTACAAAGGTAAAAGTCCCAAGCTCAATTTCAAGTAGAAGAAATCAATGAGTTTTTATCAGTTGCTTTTAATATTAAGGAATGATGAATAGCTCACCTTGATATAGGGGAATGGAACTCCAAGCCTGCTGGATATCTGGTACGAATTCATGTTCTCTAAAATTGAAGAATGAATTGTAGGAACAATGGAGGTGAAGAGCAGAATATATTTATTGGTGAAAGAAAGCTTCTGGCCAAGAGAGACAGAAGGGATCCCGAGTGAGGTGCCAAGGATCCTGCCTTTTTAAGGGATTCTTACAGAGCAAATCCACAGGGTGAGATGGGTCCAAGGTGGGGAAAAATGAGAACTCGCAAGATGGGCTGAGGTGGGACAGAGAACTATGGTCCACTGGTAAGATCACGGGTATAATTGCTCTGGTAAAATTGATTAAGTCGGGACGCAGTCACGTAGCAAGTGGGTATGAATACGGACAGGGGCTCTTCCCGTGGGGGGATGGGTTAGAGGCTCTTCCTGGCTTGCTCAGGGTGATGGATACATTTTTAGAATATTAGTCCCAGATGTTTATCCTTAGGCAGTTTGTGGGTGCATTTGTTTTATCTCGTCTTGAGGTCTGGCCCACGTGCCTATCTCCCTCAAGTTTGTAAGGCTACTCCCCTTCTGCACTGCGTCTTTTGAGGGCCCAGCCCTATCTGGCTGCCCATAATATATTTTTATCTAACTCAGTTGCCTGTAACAACCTCACTTTAGCGTTCCTGGGATCCAGGGATAAACACCTGGGGCTGACTTTCCTAAGGATGAGGCAGAAACTGGCACAGCCGCCAGGGGGCGCTCGTATTCTCTCTATATGACGGCACCGAGTTTACCTGGGTTAGTCATGGTTCTCCAGAGAGTGGTCATGGTTCAGCTGGATTCCTCTCTGGTGACGCTCCCATTAGGATTTACCTAATTATTTTTATTTTAGCCGTTGATGACCACACAGGTGGGCAGTATGTGCATGTGATTTTGCCTCTTCTCCAGTGTATGTTGGGTTTCCTGTCTAGAAGTGGGATTTGTGGGTTGGAGCATAACTAACTGCCTATGGTAGTTCTCCCCCAGTCCTTATCCACAGGAAATGTGCTGCAAGATCCCTGGAGGGGCCTGAAATTGTGGTTCCTATTGAACCATAGGCAAACTGTTTGCTCTGTCCACAAATATACAAATTTAATGCTTTCTCCATCTCAGCCCAGTATGTACTTGTCATATATTGTGTATGTGTGTGTAATTTTTGCAGTTTATTTATTTATTTATTTATTTATTTTTGGTCTTTTTTTGGAGACAGGGCCTCACTATATATATCAGGCTGGCCTTGAGCTCACTTTGTAGCCCAGGCTGGTCTGGAACTTGCAACTATCCTCCTGCCTCAGCTTCCCAAGTGCTGGGATTACAGGCGTGTGCCACCACAGCTGGCTAATTTTTACAGTTTTAAAGTGCAGTAGCAAAACTATCATGAATTTTTTTCATTCTTCACAATTTCATTAGAAGATTCACTTCAGAATATGTATTTTGAGCCAGGCCTGGTGGTGCATGCCTGCATTCCAGCACTTGGAAGGCTGAAGCAGGAGGATTGCTGCAAGTTCAAGGTCAGTTTGGGCTACCTAGTGAGACCTAGTTTCAAAAAACAAAAACTATCCAGGGATTTAGCTCAGCAGTGTAAGCACATGCCTGGCAAGTGCTAGGTCATGAGTTTGATCCCCAGTATAAAACAAAGAACCCCAAACAACAACAACAATAAATCAGAATATGTATTTTGTTCTTTGCTTAACAAACTCAGGAGCTCTAGCTTTTTTCATTCAAAGGAGGCGTTTTCTGTTTTCCTTGACCATGTCTGACTCACCAAAATCATAACGCTTGTACTTTGGAGTCACTTTTACATAAAGTAAGAGTTTAGTTGATGACGTGATGGCAGAGTTGATAATCGAGATGACTGCTCGGTACCTAGCAGTGGGTTGTGCACAGGGTGGGCGTGCTGGGGACGCAATTGAATTGTAGTTTTGATGTAGGTTTCCTTAATGGCTAAGACGTCCAGCAATTTTTCACACACTTATGGGCTATTTGCATGTCTCTTTAGAAGTATCTTTCAATTTATTTGCCCATGTAGTGACAAAGCTATTTGGTTTTATGGGTGGTAAGTTTTTTAAGGTCTTTATATGTCAAAAAACATGGCATTTTCTTTCATTCTTCAGGCTGCCTCTTCACTCCATTGGTTGTTTCTATTGCTGTGTGGAAACTTTTTAATTGGATGTAGTTCCCATATCCTGTGCTGCTGGAGTTCTAGCCAGGAGGTCTTTATCTGTGCCTATGCTCTCAAGTGTTTTCCTTGTGTTTTCTTCTAGCAGTTTCAAAGTTTCAGATCTTATATTTAAGTCTTTGATTCATCTTGAATTGATTTTTGTACAGAGAGAGAGAGACATAGGGGTCTTATTTCAATATTTTACATCTACATATTCAGTTTTCCCAGCACTGTTTGTTCAAGAGGCTGCTGCTTCTCCAATGCATGTTGTTGGCCCTTTGTCTAGATTCAGATCAGTGTAGTAGTGTGGGTTTGTTTCTTTGTCCTGTCTTCTGATCTGTTGGTCTACACGTCTGCTTTTGTGCCAGTACCATGCTGCTTTTGTTACTCTGGCTTCACAGCATAATTTGAATCCAGGTATTGTGATGCCTCCAGCCTTTCTCCTATTTTGCTCAGGATTGTTTTGGTTAGTCTGGATCTTTTGTGTTCCATGTGAGTATTAGGACTGTTTTTTCTGATGTTGTAAAAATGTCATTGGAATTTTGATGGGAATTGCATTGAATCTGTGGATCACTTTCAGCAATGTGGTTATTTTAAAAACATTGAATTTACTGGTCTATGAACATGGGAGGTCTTTCCGTCTTCTGATGTCTTCTTTAATTATTTTTTCAGTGCTCTGTAGTTTTCATTATAGAGGTCTTTTACCTTGTCAGTTAAATGGATGCCTGGGTATTTCATTTGTGTTTTGAAACTATCATGAATCAAATTTTTTTCCTGAATTCTTTCTCAACTAGTTCATTATTAGGAAAGCTATTGATTTTTAAGCTTTGATTTTATAATCTGTTAATTAGCTGAATTTGCTTATCAGATCTAAATGACTTTTGGAGAAGTCTTTAGGTTTTCTAAGTAGGATTAGGTCATCTGCAAAAATGAATAATTTGACTTCTTTTCAATGTGAATCATTTTTATTTCTGTATCTTGTGTATTTGCTCTGGCTAAAATTTCAAGTACTAAATTGAATAGAAGTGGTCTGAATGGATATCCTTGGATCATTCTTGGTTTTGGAGAAAAAAAACTATGAGGTTGGCTTTTCCCTTATTTTGTGTTAACTTCCTTCATAGTGTGCATCCCAGCTTTTTCTCCTTCATGGTTTGTGTGCTTACTGTCATTCTCTCCTTCATAGAATGTAGATCCCATGGGTGTATGTCTTGGTTACTTTTGTTTCATTGCTGGGACAAAATACTCAACATTCAAAACGAAGGAAGGAAGGTTTATTTAGCTCACTGTGCGGTCCATAATCAGCTGGCTCCAAGGCAGGTGGTATGGCACCAGGGCAGCACTTCAAGGCAGCAGCCAGCAAAAGCAGCCGGAGCAAAAGTGGGGAGAGCAAGCCTCTTCTCCTCCCTTATAGTGCGTGCAGTCCACCCCCCTGACCCCCAGAGCAGATGTAGCACTCACAGAATCTCCTTGTCCTCTTGCACAGGATGAGGATATTTGCAAAGTAAGGATCCTGGCTCCCTGCTGAGTCTCTTAGTTAAACTTCTAAGCTTCTCAAGCTGACACAATGTGTCAACCATAAGTGTATTTATGTATCTTTTTATGATAACAAAATCCTGGATGCAGGCTACTTTATAAAGAAAAGAGGTTCATTTTGGCTCACACTTCTGAAGGTGCAAGATTAGGGTGTGGTATCTAATGATGGCCTCCTTGTTAGAGTCCTGAAATGGTACAGGGTGTTGTGTAGTGGGATACAGAGTGTGCATGTGCATATCTGTCACCATGTGTGTGACCTAGTCCCCATCTGAGGCCATCTTTTACCCCATGGGTGTCATGTTTCTGAGATGCACATAAAGGATGCTGGCACAGACCTTCCTGCACATGTCTGTGCCCATGGCCCAGGCCTCCCATGGTGAGAGACAGAGGGCACACTGTGTATCTGTCCCACATACCTTTCTCTAAGATTCCAGTATCCAGTCTGGGTCTCCATCTTAAGTACCTTATCTAATCTAATCTAATCATTTCTCAGCAGCACACCTCTAAGCACCATATTTAGGTTAAGTTTCCTGTCTTTCAACTCCTCACAAAGGTGATTAATTTCCAGCACATGAAACCTCAGTGGGTACATTCACAGCAAGTGTGAGTCATTGCGGCTCCCTTTTCTGTCCATGGCGCGTCCTAGTCCATCCACGCCTTGTGACAATCGCTTCTCCAGGAAAAAGACGCCGCATGTAGGAACTGGGCACGGGGATCTTGGAATGTTTTGTACTGTTAATTGTAATTTGTGTAGTTCACATGTGTATGTTTTTATGTAATGCTCAATATGAAGTCGAGGGTGGAGACTCCAGGGGGTTGCTGGAGGCCCTCTAGATAACCCCTTTGTGAGGACTGGTTGTGAAATTTTACCTTCTGTGAGTAGTATGAGAGAGTTTATACAGAGGTTTTAAATGGGAGAGCTCATGGAGGAGGATTTGCGGGGTTCCTGTGAGACAACTGCCCTGAGACACTGGACAGGCAGCCAAAGACAGGCAACTAGGACACATATGTTACACCACCGGCCGCCTAAGACAGGCACAGGACCTATTGCTGTCCTGTAGCCCATGACGGGTAAGGCCTGGTTGGGTTCATATGAAGAGTCCTTGACCCAAGACAGGCACTGTCCTACAGGCAGCCAAAGACGGGCAACTAGGACACATATGTTACGCCACCAGCCACCTAAGACAGGCACAGGGCCAATTGCTGTCCTGCCGGCCCATGACGGGTAAGGCCTGGTTGGGTTCATATGAAGAGTCCTTGACCTAAGACAGGCACTGTTCTCACAAGAACTGCCATAGTCCCATAAGTGATAAGGGAAACAATGTAGGGAGCGGCATAATAGCCTCACACATCTCTTCCTCCTGCAGGCATCCAGGTGCATAGGCTTACATTTCCCAAGCTAACTAAGTAACAAGATTGAGATGTTACAAAGGTGAAAAGAGTTAATTAACACCTACTGAGCCTGGGGCGCTTCCTGCTTGGGGTTGAGGTTAAAACCTATTGTTTAGGATTATCTCTGCCTGGCCCTAAGCCTGGGAGGCTTCCTGCTTGGGGCTGGGGGTTGCTGCCAAGGTTAGCATATATATATTCCAGCTTCTAAAAAATAAAGCGGATTCAGATTCACTCACAGACTGGTGTGCAGTGTTTTCTGTCTCTCACTCGCCGACTCCCTGTCCACCTTTGGGAAACCCTAGCCCTGCTGCAGCTGGACTCCGGCAAGTCATGGCAGTGGCTCAGGACCCTGTCTGTTGTCCACAGTTTATGCACATGGAACAGTGATGGGAAACCCATAGATACTCACTGAATGAATTCCACTGAAAGAGTCTAATTTATTGGAGAATTAAGGAGTGTAAATTCTGTTTAAATGAAAGATAAACTTATTTTAAATTACGTGATTCGACTCTGTGTCCTGTAGGAGAACTGGAAGCCTGTGTGGGTCTGAGTCATTAACAAATGTCTCCTGGAGGAGACAGGGCAAGAATGATGACTTATATTTGGATAAATGGAAGGGGAAGAAGAAAGAGGATGTTTCAACTGCTGAACATGAAGACAAATGCATCTCTCTGGGCTATGAGTGGGCATAGTTGTAAATATCAGCATAGAATTAGATAAGGATTCAAACCTCAGAAGAGTAGCTTATTTCTTTTAAATGATCTAGAATAGGAACAGGTTATGGTTCTAAAAACAAAGCCCTTGGCTTCTCTTATTTGCAGAGCATCACTGTGATATAAATAGGTTACATACGGGTGTCGTTAGCTCCACCGGCCTTCTTGTTATGTACCAGTTAGGCCATCATGAGAGGGAAAGGAAGTTACTGAAATCATGGAGTGACAGGCGTGTGAGGAGGTCTGCGTCAGCACGCTTGTGCACATGGTGGGGTTGTGACCCTAAGGGTGGGGTGGCCTGATGGGTGCTGGGTCCTGTGGATGGATGGTGAGTTCAAGGGCTCTTCTGGAAAGCGTAGGCCATTTGGTCTCTTTCATATTGCCTAACATTGTCATTGTAGCAGTGAATTAGCCATGGAGAATGCATTCAGTGAATATGCCTGCATGGTGAGACATTTAGGTATCATAGCAGGTGGTGGCTGGATTTCCCCATGGCAGTGTTTGCCATACCCTCCTTTAAGCCAAACTCTGCGTTGTACAAGGCTCTTCCCTGGTGTCTCCTCTCAGCCTCTTTGCTGGTATTCTCAGCCCCTGACACCACTCCAGGATCTGGTGTGTCAGTTGGATCCCTCAGGAGCTGATTTAGCTGGAAAATTGTTGCACGATTGGTTCTATACCTCCTGGCAGGTTTATCCTACTAAAGCAATTCTTGCACTTAATAGTAATTATCAGTACTATTTTTGTATTAGAATCAGTAAATTCTGATACAAAAATAAAAGCTGGTCCATGAAAAATAGAGCTAATTAAAAAAATCAGGTCACAAAATAATGTATAATGATTATAGACCATTCGTAAAAGAAAGAAGACAGAAAGCGTAAGTTCTGTTATAGTGTTTTGAAGTTAATAAGGTGTTAGTTTCCTGCTGGTGGACTTTGGGTGTCAAGGGTGCAGTCATCACCTATACTGCGTATGGTGGATCCTTTTAAGCCTGTCATAAGCCTGCCCAGTTTTCTAATCTGTGTCAGGTTTATTCCATAGCCTCCTTTGCTCTATAGCTTCCTTTACTTAAATAGCTCTCCAGTGAGACAAATTCCTTGACAGAAGTGCTGAATTATCAATGTCCTGAGGCAAGCTGTTTGTTTTCCATGGCTCTGTCTCCTATCCCGGTAACAAGATGGTACACAGTCCTGCGTGGTGACTGAGGTCCACTCATTGCTCATGGGCTAGTGTTTTGTGAAAACGATTTTGATTTAATGATTCCAATTTCAAGACCACCTCCATGAGCATTAGTAAGATGAAAGACTAGAGGAAACTAGTATGGGATTAAAAGTGGAACCTAATAAAAGTGGATTCTGGTTGCATCCATTTATCTATAAAAGCCTGAGGTTTATCTTTCTTTATAGCTGAGTGGTACTCCATTGAATAAAAACATCACATCTTTTTAAAATCTGTTCCATGGTTGGGCATTCGGATTGTTTCCAAGATTTAGCTATTACAAATTGTGCTGCTGTAAACATGGGTGCACATATATCTCTGTGGCATGATGTTTTAATTCTTCTGGGAAAATACCCAGAAGGAGAATAGCTGTATCAAATTCGACCTCTAATTCTAGTCTTTTGAGGAATGTCCACACTGATTTCCAGAGTGGTGGCATCAGTCTGCACTCCCACCAAAGTGGAGAAAGTTCCTTTCCTCCCACAGCCCCACCAGCATTTGTTATTGGTTGATTTTTTGATGAGAGCCACTTTCCAGGGTGAGATGGAATCTCAGTGTTGTGAAAATGAAAAGAGAAGAAACTGCTCAAAAGGAAAGAAAAACTGGGATGAGGGAAAGGTGGGAAAGGATTGTATACACACACACACACACACACACACACAGAAGATAGATAATTATACTACTAATCCCTGTCAGTTCATCAAAAAGAATGGTTTATGTTTTTATTATTTGATCATTTTTCATGCCTATATCTTGTAATCTGAGCAACTACTTTGAAGACAAAAATATGCAATATATTAACCATTGTTAATCTCCTATTATGTTGTTTTGAAATTTTGTATCCTTGTTTTTGTTTTCATTTTAAAATTAAAAAAATAAAAAAGTGGATTCTGGGGCCCAAAATATTATGGAATGCACTTACAAGAGAAGGCATTATGCGAAAAATGTGAAACACAGTGATAATTATGTGGAGAGAATCAGATTTACCATAGATGAATAGAAGAAGAATAGCTCATTCCTTCACTCCAATAGACATGCACTGGCAAACCTCTGTGTGCTAGACAGGCAGGCATTCAGCACATGACAGTGTGAAAGATATTATCCCTTTCTTTGAAGTGCAAATAATCCAATTGTGCAATTACATTTTATACATATTTATTATTTAGTCTGCAAAGGCTTCATTGGAAGAGAAATCTCACAAATGCTTGGGCATTTCTAAGTCAAATAGTCTTAGAAAGCAGGAAATTTGTGGAGGTATTTATATTGAATGTAGCATTCTGCTCTAACTTTATAAACTTAAGCTTACTCCTTGGTTTCTCTGAGAAACCCTAAACCTACAAAACATGCTGAAGTAGAATTTCAGTGGTTAAATTTATTGGCTAGTTTAATAAAATATGCAATGTCAAGTTTATATCCTAGGACTAAGCCTTACTTTATTTTCTTGAAGAGAGGCAAGAGGGAGACCAAAGTGCTCTAAAGTTAAATCTAGGAATTGCTGCACAGTCTTCACCAAGCCCAGCGATGGCTTGTTAGACTCTAAATGTAGCTTGTCATCTCAGGACAAAATCCAATTTTGAGAATAAGTGAAAACTCATTTCAATGTTCAATTGTTTACGTATTTGAAAACAAAAAAAATTATGGTAGGTGTTTTTTGTATTTATTTTGTGTCAGGTAACAGGGAATTAATTATATGCTTCATATCTCTTGAAAATGGTGAGATTGCTGAGTTGTGGCAGATGGGCAAGGAGAATTCTGTTCAAACTTTTAAGCTATGCATCGTCTCTGTTTACTTGGGCTTACTGTGGCTTCACCCCTTAGACATTTCTGAATGACACCCACAAAGAAATATAACTAATTGATCTTATGTGCCTACAAGGTAATCAGGTAATATAGTTTATGATTGGAAATTATTTTTAGTGACTTAAATGAATTCTCAAAAATAATTTCTTTTCTTTTGTTTTTTTGGTACTGGGGATTAAAAAATAATTTCTGAAGTAAAGGTTAAGACACAATAATTAATTTTCAGTAGAAGGAATAAGCTGTATTTATAAAGCCTGAGGTAAAGGACAAAAGCATGAGGAGGAAAACTGAAAGAACGTAGACTACAGCAATGAGATAACTTTATTCTTCAAACAATTTTTATTAAGTAGGCTTCAGTATAGACAGCCAAACAAAGGTGAATGATTTTATTGTAGCTAAGTTAATACAATCAAATTTTCAGTGCAAACCTTTGGTGAATTTAATTGCCCTTGCCTATTGCTGATTTTTAGTAATCATGCTTTTTAGATCACAGAAAAAAATACATATCTTTGATATTAAGTTGAATAATTCTGTTTCTTACCAAAGAAAATCAGTAGGATTAGACTGTGTGCTTTTGTAGAAGAAAAAAAAAACTGTACAAATGCTTCTCAGTCTTGCATGGCTAAGGATAATCATTGAAAACACAGGAACGAATAAAGCCTATCGGTTCTCAAGGTCTTGTGCATCCTTTATGAGTTTTGGATTTTAATATATGTACAGCACAATGCTCATATCTTAAATGCAATGACCAACCAGCCCAAGAGGACGTAGAGAGCACGGTCACCCTCAGAAGCCCCCTCCCTGTCCTTCCTAATCAACAAGACTCACTCCCAAGAGGTAAATAATTTTTGGACATAGATTTTGATAAACTGACTTTGTTCTTGAACTTTACATGAGTGGATAGTTTAATTCTGTGATTATTACTTTTTAAATCATGTCCATATTATCGCTACAAACTAATTTAGGTGTCGCCGTGTACCAGGCTTAGTGCTTCAGATTTATTGTGTTCTCTCTCCAGTATTAGATTTCCTGTCCATAGTGTAATTAAAAATAGATCACTTTTGCTTTAGTTAAGCGATTCTGAGTAAAACTGGATGGATAGGAAGCCATTACTTTTGGTAGGCTGGGACACCCTGGAAGATGTCAGGTGCCTGGCAGGCGGGCAGTGGGGTTCACTGCCCTTTGGGGGTTGGAGGCTGGGGTGTATGTCTCAGCCTGGGCCACTGCAGATGGAACGGTTAGGGCTGTGTTTCTGGAAATGGGTACATGGTGACCACTGCACGGTGGGAGCAGAGCAAGAGTCCAGGTCAGGGTCACAGGTCTACAGCAGGGATGTGTGCCTGCCTTGGACCTGGGGCTTCTACACCTGCCTGTATCCGTGCCTTCGGCCTGTGATGGTGGGTACCAGCTGCAGCTGGAGGTCGCACTGCTCAGTCCTGGAGGAGACCTACAGCGGTTAGGGCCTCTGCTTCCCTGCAGACGCTGCAGGCCATCGCTTGCCTCCTGGACGGGTTCTGCTCCTCATCCCCAGGCCCAGGACTTTGCTGGCTCCAGCTTCACCTCCTAACCAGGCAGGCTCTGAGTGTAAGGCGAGTGGAACCCTGTGCAGCCATAACCCACATCGCTTCCGTCCTACGCTGAGGAAATGGGCTTCCTGGAGATGCACCCGAAGCAGGCTCAGGAGGAAGCCAATCCGGGTGCCCTGGGGCTCTTCCCTTCCTGGCTTTGGGACTCTGGGCACCTTGCTCCTCCACATCTCAGTTTCTCAGTTTGCCAAAGACAGATGCAATAGCGTTGGGCACGTGTGTGTGTGTGTGTGTGTGTGTGTGTGTGTGTGAAATGCAGTGCTGGTAGTCTTGTTAGCCACCTTTTCCAGTGGATAGAAAAAAAATCCTATTTAAATGATTGGCCTTCAAAATTCAGCTACAACACTATTCAGACAGCTGCTGTGATCATTCCACTCTGTTCATGCGGTGTCCCCTGCGTTTTGTTTTTTTAATAACTGACCCTTTTCTTTCTAACTGCCCCTCTGAACACATGGCTATCTGGGGCGACACTGGTGTCTTCTGATTTATGATCCCATTTCTGCTACATGTCCGGCGTATCACAGGCTCTCAGGAAATACCTGGCACATGCATAAGTAACGCCTATTATTTGGCAATTATGCATTACACACCGATTGTTTTTGTACAGCATTCATGTTCAAGATTATTTTATAGGGAGGTGTGAGCTTCAGCGAATTCTGCAAATTTACCTGCCGAGCTCCTCCAGCTCTCTTAAAAATGGACTTGACAATCAACATGAACACAAGATTGCTATTTATGAAATGATTCTCAGTTGGAAGGCTCCACAGTGACGCTGTGAAAATAGCTGTAATTTAGCAGACGAGGAGCATTTGCCTCTGAGAAGTGACTTGGCGTGATAACCTCCAGCTCCCACTGACGTGACGGCCAGCGGCATCGGGTCGCCGGGCCGGGCCTGACCTGTCCTCTGCCACTTTCCTAACACAGAAAAGCTAGGACTCCAGGCTCGAAGCCCCAAGCTTGACAAATGAGTCTGGCAAGACAGGAAACATCCCCACCTATGGGAATGTAGCTACGCAGTTCCATTAATATTATTAAATTATTGATATTGTGGCCACAGCAGCCTCGGTGCTGGCTCCCACCGGCGAGGGCACCCCGCTGAGCCCCGCGGGCAGCGCCTGTAATGTCACTGGTGGCCTCTGCGTCCCCTCCTGCCTCCCCTAATGTCCTTCCGAAGCAAGATGCACAGATGTGTTTTTGGTACATCGGTAGATGCATAGGCCAGGCAAGCTCGATTCCTACAGTGTCCCCCCCCCGCCCCCCGTTCCTGCTTGGAGCGGATCCCTGCAGCGCAGGTTAACTGGAGAAGAACATGCAGAGGTGCATCAACGCGGCGTTTCATATTCACACGAGGGACACCGAGGGGACGCGCACAGGAGGCCTGGGAATTGCAGCTGTGCGGTGCTTTTCGACGGAGGACAGGAAACATTTGCAGAAGGGACGAGACAGAGGAAAAGGTCTTGGAGCCTGGCGCCTGGCGGCCTGCAGCCTGTGGGAGACAGATGCACTGCACCTACGGTCATCCCTGAATCTCGGTCGTGTTGGCTCCTCGCTGCCCTCCCAGGCTCCTGGGGGTCTGGCGCTGTCCCTCGGCTTTGCTCTTTCAGGTTGAGAGGGAAGGGAGGTGGCTTCTGTCTTGGCAAATTTATTTCCTGCCTTGGGGAGAGGAGGAGCAGGGAGCTTTGCTCTATCCCCGCTTCTTCATTGTGCTTCACTCTTACCAAAAGGCGTATTTCAGGATGGCATTGTGGTCTCTCATAAAACCAGGCTGCACCTCCCTAAGCCTGAAAGACTTCAGGGCAGTGTTAATCCAGCAGCTGGGCTCCAGACGCCCACGGTGACCAGCGCAGTATCCAGGCGCTATCCTAACCTCCTTTTCCCAAAGCTGTGTTTATCACTCTGCTCTGTGCAGGATAAAAATACACTTCAGGGGCTGGGGATTTAGCTCAGCAGAACAAGCACCTTCTTGGCAAGCCTGAGGTTGTGAATCAGATTCCAGGTACCCCCCAAATATATATATATTTCAGAGCATCATGCAATCATCCACGTGTCAGGGGAAATTGCATCACCATTCAAACAACACTTTTTTTTTCTTCTTTGGGGAAAGGGTAGCATTGGAGATCAAACTCAGTGTTTTTCTAACACTAACTTACGTCCTTATCCTTTTTTATGTTTTAAACATTAAGACAGGATCTTGCAAAGTTCTTTTTATCTCTCTCTGCCTTTTGCTTTGACACAGGGATCTCACTAAGTTCCTAGTCTGACTTGAACCTAGATCCTGCTGCCTCAGCCTCTTCAATATCCGGGATTCCAGGCATACTCCACTATGCCTGGCTTCAAGCCCTATTGATGTAACAGTCACCATAGTCCATCATTTTAGGGACATAAGATTGGGTGGGAATAAGAAATGGAGCCTATTTAAAATATTTCTAGTTCCCAAAGAAGATACAGGGAACTTAGAGATTTAAAAAATTTTGATCCTGTTACCACGATAATAGCTTTTCTAGAGGAATAGCTATTCTAGAAGAAGACGGAAAGTGAGCGATTTGTAGAAGAAAGCAGACTCTGTTTTCTGCTGTGCTGTGATAAACCATTAAAACTAGTCCTTTTTAACTATAGTTGATGAAAACTCCTGGTTGTCATCAGTTTCTTTAAGAACTTCTTAGCCCATTTGCTAATGACCTGTTTTTGAGCTATTTAGAGACTTGGATATTACAGTTTGCCATAGATATATTTTTAAAAGTGCATTATTTCCTGTGTTTTAATCCTTGCTGTATGGTTGCCAACTACTGCACTTGAAATGGTAGTGTTGGCAATAATATTTTGAGTGTTTACAGGAAGTCTAGACACTTTTTATTGTATTTTTGGGTATTGTTGAAGGGGGCTTTGCCCTTACCTTCCAGGTGAGCAGCCTAAGTATTTGCTCAGGTTAGCAATCAGCAGGGATCTGGCCTCCAGCTTGCCCGGCCTGGGCCTTTGCTTTTCCTGTTCTACCATTTGCTGCTGTGGGGTGGTCTTTTGGAAAGGACAAGTAATATTGAAATGTGCTGGTTATGAGGAGGCCTGTTTTCTATATTCCATCTGAAATCCTGCTGAGGGAAGTCATCTGTCTAGTTGCTGTTTCATAATGCTTTCAGTATCAAGATGTTGTTCAAGTTCTCTGTCTCTTCACTTTTTTTTTCTCACCAGCTTTAATTTTGTTGTTAAAGACTCGGATTCCTTTAGATTTCCTAGTGATTACAACATTGTTATATAGTATTAACTTTAGTTGGCACATTGCTGGGTTAGGCTTCTCAGAAAATAAAGCAAAGCAAAACAAAACAGAATAACAAAATCAGTTTTCCAATGGTGAAAGATTTGACACATGTCCAGACAAGAACAGGTTTGAAGATTGCAAATGAATCACTACCATTTAACCCTTCAGTTATTTGTGAAAGGCGGTGAGAGGCATTATGATAAATTCACACGTATAGGTAAGTAATGAGGGGTAAGAATGAGATGGAATAATTCCCAAAACAGACTTTTTTCGTATCTGATTTCTCAAGAAACCAAATGCCTTAAAGCATCCTAATTAATCTTCACATCTCTTGACTTTTGCCTGTTACTCTGATAAACTGGAATTAGCAGTGCATGTTAATTATGTAGGCAAATGAAGTCAAAGTCCTTAGAGTTTCTTATCACTGTGTGACCTTAGGTGCAACTGTTAACCTATCTGTGCCCCGTTTTCTCCATCTAAAAATCGGGGCCGGAAAATGATAGCACAATTTCCAAATTGAGTCGCAAAGTCAAAATACAGGTAAGTTAAACGGTTTGGATCCAAGAGTAAAATCATTATTAACCATTGTATTTTTTAGGGAATCAAGTAAGACTGTTTCCGTTTGTTTAGGGAAACAAACATATAGTTGAATCCTGCTGAGGCACAGAATGTTTTTAAGAGGCAATGGATGGTAGGAGATAAAATGAACTATTTCTAAAATGTGAGAACGCTTCCATGAATTTCCACTCAGAAAATATGCAACCAGTGTATTTGATCAGTGCACAGGTGTTACCTTCCCCAGGAAGACGAACCGAATGGGAGGGAGACAGGGACAGAGGACGCCTGCAGCGGGCCTGGGGGAAGCAGCCAGGGGAGGGCAGGGCGCTCCCAGCTGGGAGGTTCCGGAGAGGAAAAAACGCTCGCCCAGAGGCAGCCTGGTGTCACAGGCCGGGGCTTTGCGGGCGCCACCTGGCGGGAGAGCTGGGCTGCTGCACGCAGGGGCTGAGCCCACTGGCTGGGACAGACCAAGTACTGACGACAGCGTTGCGGGGCTGGGGAAGATTATCTGGGGGCACCGGGAGAGGGACAGGTAGGCACGGAGAGGAGGACTGAGGCTGCAGTCTCCAAAGCCGAAGGACAGCCCGCTCAGGAAACCAGCTGGTGCACTGAGGTTCATGCAGTAAAACTGGCGATGGTGCTCGTTTTGAAATTTTTAAAAATTAAAAAGTGTTATCTAGTCATAGAAAATTGTGAAAATATTAAACAAGAAGACCCACGAAAAGTGAATAAAAGCACACAATTTTGTTATACAGCGAGACTTTTTTTTTTTTTTTTGCCTATGTGAATCTGTATACTCATGGTTTTCCCTTTGCAAGCATACGCTTATTTTCATGAATTGGAATCATGCAACATTTGTTATTTTGTATTTGCCTCTAAAATATAATTTGAACTTTTCCACCTGGACGTTAAGCAATCAATTAGGATATACTTCTGAATGGATAAGTTGTTTGTCTGGAAAAGACATTGGGGTCAAGCAAAGTTTTCCCATTTAGGAGTAACTGGGACTGAGGGGAAAGAAAGAGTGAGTGACAATTACTGTTTAAATAAATTATTCAGATTTACTTGGTCCTCTTGTTTTTATTCTGTAGGTTCATGAAACACTCAAAAACTCTACCTAAAGCAGAAAGTCATTGTCTGATATGGTTATTAGGGAAAAGAGATTAACTAATTGTATTTTTACTTTTTCATTGATATATAGCACCCTGAGTTCATCTCTAGGTGGAGTAATAGGGCTCAGAATTTTCAAACATATTCTTTTATGTTATTTAATTTAAAGTCCTCATTTCTTTTTCAGAGACAAATAGCATCAGACTTAAATATTGGTATTTGGTCTTTTTTCCTGGTTTGGCTGGTATATAGGAATTATTAAAGAACATTTATATACTTAAGTAGCAGAAATATAGACTGACAAGAAGTAAGTGATGAATGCTTTCTTTTTTTGTTTCTCTGTGCTTTAAAAGTTCATGCTTATTTTTGCTACTTATCCAGGCTGGTGCTATGGTCATGGTAGCAGAAAGTTTCTGGAATGATATATTCTATTAGTGTCCGTCAAAACCATTTACTGCATCCTGTCTAGCACTGACCTTGGACACGGGACTTCAGTTCTACTGTAGGTATGGCAACCAAAGAACCCTGGAACAGTTATTTTTGCTTGCTGCTTTGCTAAATTTCATGGCTTGGTGTGCTTGTGTTCAGGGTCACTGAATGGTTTGAATATGGTTTGTCCCTGATAAAACTCATCTTGAAATTTACTTTTGATTTAATGCTATTGAGATATAGTGGGACACAGAAGAGGTGGTGGGTCACAAGGGCTCCACCCTGATGAGGGAATGAATGCAGTTCCTGTGAGAGTGTCATGGTGGGAGGATTGTTGAAAAAGGTCCATCCCATTTTGTGGCTTCCATCTTCTGTTTGGGTCTGCCTGCCCTTAGCTTCCCACTGTGAATCAGAGCAGCACGAGGCCATTGCCAGAAGCAGACTCAACACCAATGGCCAACTCGGACCCAAGTTAGCCTCTTGAAAAATTATCAGACCTGAGATGTTCTTTTATAGCATCAGAAAACATGCTAATCCAGCCCCATTCAAGGTACTAAAGTCTGTATTTAGATTTGCATAGCTGAACATCAGAATAGTTAATAACTTTGATTAACCACAAGACTGCAGACCAGACTGAAGGGTGCAATGGAACATGACCACTGAAATGCACCCCGAAGTGGCTGCAGGAATAACGTCGCTGTTATTGCTGAGGTGTTGGTGTCTCAGAGGGCCAACGAACGGCTTGAAACGTCACCTGTGTGAAGTTATTCACGAGTAGGCATCTTTCCCTGCTAGATAATCCTCCTAAGATGCTACTGAATATAACCGGAAAAGGTCACATAGTACCCAATAATCCTAGGAAATGGTCACACTGTACTGAAAGAAATTAAGGCAACAGTGTGGTTATTAGAGTCCCAGCAGTGAGGTGGAGGAGAAGGTTGAAATGACATTTCCAATTTAGAAGTTCTATTTAGAAGTTCTATTTATAGTCACTGGAACTTTCCAAGGTTGTTCAAGCTTTGGAATAACATGTTTTGGATGGTTTCTCAGCTTCAGAGTGAGTTTATTCTAAGAACCATGGGTAATTGTGTTCTTTCATTTGAGCTTTTGCAGTGTATCAGGGAAAACAGAATGCTAGTCTTCGAGGGAAAAAGACTAAAGACTAAAGACTTTCTCCATATATGAAGTAGCTATGTGCGACTTACATATAATAACGTGGTGACAGCACAAATCATTTCAAACAAAGATCTTAATGGAGCAAGTTTAATTAGAAAATTCTAGCAAGCAACACATGCTATTTCAGCTGTTTGTATGAAAATAAGCATCCCTTTTATTCCAGAAAGATAGTTTTTCAGAGAAAAGAGGTATCAAATGATTAGAGTCCTGTCTTCTAATATACCACTGTAACAAGGGAATTCGTGTAATCTATCAGCAAAATATTCTGGCAAGTATAACATTTATTAAGGGGCTGGAGACCAGCTTCGTGCTCTTCCAGATTACTTCATAAATACTTAATAACATATTCTATCATCTGGCTTTTGGGTTTACAAGTGGTGGGTCTAAATCTGATTTTGCAACTTTTGTGCCAGGATATTTAAATCACTTTTGTGAGAACAAAGTGCCATTGTCTTGAAAAAAAAAAAAGAAGCAAGGAGTCCCAAGAAATATATGTTTAACAATTTTAGGAAGTAGATTGGCAGGGAATGTCCCTCTGGGGAAATTTTTTGTTTCAGAAATAAGATACAAAAAATAATTTGCTTACCAAGTTGTTATTGTATGTATTTGCTGGAAGTTCCCATGGTAAAATGAGTAAATTGGTGAAAGCAACTAATTTTATTCATCTTGTCTGTATAACCGCTCTAGAAGGATTGCTTTTCAGCTAGTCAGAGCATCACAGAGTGGAAATGGAACAGACAGACACACGTATATTTTGTTCATTTCTACCTCGGGAATGTGGGATTTTGTTATTATTACTGTTTGATATCTGCAAACTAAAGAAATGCTGGCCTCTTAATCCTTGCTTTTTTTTTTAACGTGTGGATATTTACCTGTCACAGCACCATGTGTTGAAATGACTACCTTATCTTTATTATATTGACTTTGCTTTTTGTCAAAGATTCCTTGAATATAATGATTAATTGTGTCTACTTCTTGGTTCTGTATTCTACTTGCCTATTTTTGCCACTGTCTCACTGCCATGATTATTGTAGATTTATTGTAAGTTTTGAAGTCATATAATGTCAGTACTCCAACTTTTTTTCCTTCAATATTTTGTTGGCTTTTAGGGGCTTTTGCCTCTTCGCGTACACTTCAGAATCAGTTTGTTGATATTAACAAAATACCTTGCAAGAGTTTTGCACTGAATCTATTGATAGGGAGGATCGATTCTTTTAAAGGGTATTGAGTCTTTCTATCTAGAAACACAGAGTAGTCTCTGGTTGTTTAATTTCTTTCCAACAGAATTTTGTGGATTTCCTTTGTAGATACTGCACTTTGATTTACAGTTCTTTATATATTTTGGATTTATAAAAATAGTTCATTTTTATTAATACAAAGCATACTAACAGAATGTTATCTTTTCATATAATCAAGGTTAAAAATAACCTATCATTATCCAATGAGCAATATTCACCTGACTTCTCTCTTGGTTGAATGATTATTTTTAGGTAACACAATTATTTTTCCCATTTATTCTTAAGTTGCCTTATAATTTCAATGAAAGTTTTTAGCTTTCATTTACTAATTTCAATAGGGAAATTTTCCATGTCAAAATACTTCCCACAAATTATGCATTTTTCCAAGGCTTCTACTTAACCTTGTTGCTTTAAAATGGAGTAAGGGCTTTTGAAACTTGAGTATGATATTGATGACATTTCCAAATGTGAACACAGAGTCCATAGGAAAGGAACATTTCCAGCCTCATGCATCACAGCAGTCATATGAATATCCATTTTCTTCTACTGAGAACAAGAATGCCTTATGGTTCAAATGGCAGGAGCCGGGGAAGACTGCAGGCTGTCAACGCACTTGTAAAACAGATAAAATTCCAATTATAGTTTAAGATTCCATCTTTGCCAGAGATGTAAGTATGTTGGAAGAGTGCATCAACTTTTCTTTAATGGCCTCCTTAGTCTCCGGTTAGAAAGAGAGCTGTAGGAGAGCAGAGCTCCTTAAATAGTACAGATTCAGTCTGGAAAGAATGGAGAAAACTTCCTTTTTCATGATGAATACTTGAATATAAACTGCCACTTTCAAGAAAGATGATTTTTCAGAATAAAGAGCATTCTGGTAGATTGACAAAGAATATATTTATAACTCTTTAGTCAGTAACTTTTGCAAGTTATATTTTTGAGTTAAATATCATTATGAATTATATTTTCTTTTAACTAAATTTCATGTTGTACCAAACAGTAATCATGGCATATTTCTATTATTAACTGTTATAATGTTTTTGTTTAATGACGTATGTATTAATAAAAATTGACATATTACCCAGACCTTCTGATTTCAAATATAACTGAAGAAAATCATTATAAATGGAATAAACAGAAATCTACATAAACATGAGTTAGTTTAGTTAAAAAATGCAATGCTAGTGCAATTAAGTCACCTCTGATTAATATACACATTTTCATGCATGTGGAAAATAAGTTTACATTCAAGAATATGTTCATAGCAAACAAATATAGAATTTATTCAGTAAGAAATAGCAAAACAGTTCCAGTGAGTGGAAAATAAAATAACTTCAACCATATATAATTTATCATGTACATGTTCCAAGATCCCTAGAATTTAAATATAAAATTTATAGAACAGCTTTCTAAAGTATGTCCTAGGAAAATCAACCAAAAAACTTGTACACTAAAAAGAGTGTGTATATGTATCCATGTTTGACCTGTGTGCAAAAACTGAAAGAGACAGAGGAAATTAAGTTTCAAAAATTTCTGGAAGATATGTTAGTATTTCAAACACCTGCCAAATAAGAAGAGCTTGTATCTCTAATTCTGAAGTAAGTTTCTGAATGTCAAATACCCTAAGAATGTAACCAGTCTCCTTTGAGCATTTACATCTAGTTTTAAATTGAAGCACAAGATGGTCTGCCAAGAACTCTTCTAACCCCACATATATTCTCTCTTTATGTAATATAAGCTTCCAGGCAATGATCACATATAAAAACATTACAAGTAAGCTGAGGCTCCTGACTGCAATGTTTTAGCCAAAGGAAAGAAGGAATTCTAAATTCTGTCCAGAACATACCTGACTTCTTCGGACATGAGCATTATTTTCTATGCTAGACAAAACAAGTATGACCTTTGAAATCAAAGCTAAGCTTGACAAAGAACTCTTAACAAACTGAATACATGAGCCTCCTTGACAAAGATGGTACTTTAGGCCTTTATACATGACATATGAAAATGATAGTGTTTTATTTAAATTTGGTCTTTCTCTGTCTCTTCTGAGTCCTGAAAGGTTAGCAAGTCATTATTTGTACAAGTCTTGGAATCCCTTTATTCACATGACAGGCATATATACAGTATCATATATCAAAATAATATTATCAGCGGAGCATAAAAATTCAAGCAGTAGATACATTTCACAAGAAAATGGCTCTAAGCATTATGTGGGTCTGTCCCAATAAAATGTAAACATTAAAATGCCAACTTAGCAGTTAAAATGCTGTTATGAATCCACACAGCTAATTTCTCAACTCGTTATAGGTATCCATAAGGAAGAAGCAAAGGACAAAGACTTTTGTGTTTAAACAAGTACTAACTTCAAAATAACACACTAACCAAACATCAGCATTTGAAAGCCAGGTTGAATAGGGCTGGCCTTTATACACATAAAAACAGGTTTGTTCTCAGAATATAAAATTAAAGAGTAATGCCAGTGATACTATCACTTTTATATTTATGATTAATTACTAACATTACAACTCCCAGAAGAAAAGAGATGGATCCAGTGGTGATGTAAGCAATCACCAAAAATGGGTTTTTTCCTCCCATCCATGAAATGGTACTCAAGATCATCCATTTTCGTCCACCGAAAGTATGTACAGGGTAATTGTATGTAACATTCAAATAGTATCGCCCAGCTGGTAACGTTGGCTGTAAGTCATTTTTCTGTTCTATGACACGATACAATTTACGAATAGTAGGCAATGCTGCAGTGTGCATCCAAACAATCAAATCTTCGTTGATGAATCCATCATCATCATCTTCAGAATCCAGCATATATACTGGTTTATGCCAGTTTAGTGGCTTTGTTGTGCCTTCAAATCGTTCTTCCAGGCTTCCTTCTCCAGGAGGATTTCTAAATTTCACATTTTTATCTGTCCACCAAGCAATTCCTTTCTTTTTGAAAGGAATAGGTACTGTTGTAGGATCAGATTCATTGGTGACCTGGTACAGCTCTAATGTATCGTTAAATAAACTGTTGGCTATTGCTCCACAAGGAGCAATCGGTTTGTCTTCATTTCTTCGATAAGGCTCACATTCACTACTGGGATTAAGCAAAGCCCTAGGATCCCCACTTAGTTGGCTGTCATCTCGAGATTTCACATAATGACGATGATTTTGATAGAAATTAGACAGTCCATAGTACATATACACATTGCCTTTGAATGCTTCTTCCAGGGTGAAGTTAATGGTACAAATGCAAGGTGTCACATCTGGAGACAGACACTTATTGCAGGGACTGGAAAGGTCAGTTGCAGTGTAATCAATCTCAATCTCTTGGATGCTGTTGGAAGTGACTAAGATGCCGATGCCAATGGGGGATGAAGAGGAGGCCGACGAGGAAAAAGGAAGGCATCACGGTGCCTGCGGTAAGGATGGGCTGCCAGGCGGGAAGCCGTTGTTGTTTGAAGGCAGTGTTGTCTGGCCTCCGGGTTTTAGGGGTGCCTCCGGGAGCACAGGGGGGCTTGCTGTACACTTCAGGCTTCACACTGTGGTTCGTTGCCATTGAGCCCAGGGGTACAGACAGTGGACGGCTAAGTGTCCCAACTGCAGACCCGTGCAGGAGAAGGCCGGCTGCCACAGGAAGTGCCTAGAGACGTCACTTCCGCTGAGGAACACGAACAACCGGAAGCGGAAGTCAGCTGGAGATGCCCGAAGGAGAGGAAGAGGAGCCCAAAGAAGAAGATTGAGGGAGCAGAGAGGAGGAATGGGAGAAGGTTGAAAGGTTGACGAGTGTCTCCATTGTGATCACACACTGAGGGGCTCACCCTTCAGGTGCTTTGCTGGATTTGATTTGTCAACATTTTCTTGAGAATGTTTGCATCTGTGTGCTGTGTGGTCCTTGGTTTTGCTCGAAGGATGTTGTTGGTTGGGCTCCTAGAATGAGTTAGGATGCTGTATCTGCTTATATCATCTGGAAGAAACTGCAGAGAATTGGTGTCATTCTTTTTCAGATGTTAAAAGAAGTTAACAATGAACCCAGTTGTACCTGATAGTTTATTTTTTTAGAAAGTTATTAATGCTTCAGTTTCTTCGGTAGATTTAGATCAATTTAGATTATCTACATCATTTTTGAGAATTTTATCAGATTCTATTAATAATTTAGGTCAGTTCTTGAAGTTATCAAATATGGGCATACAGAATTTTTCATGCCAGTTATACCTTTATTATTCTTTCATTGTTCATGAGACTTGGTAGTGATATCTTTTGTTTCATTTCTCAAAGTGTCTTGTCTCTTTTTATCTTAGCTTGGCTAAAGGTTTATAGATTTCATTGATCTTTTCAAAGAACCAGCATAATTTGATTTATTTTCTGTATTCACTTACTGTTTTAAATTTCATTGATTTCTGTTGTTTCAAAAATTGTTTCTTCTAATACTGATTTCAATTGGCCTTTTTCTAGTTTCCAAAGTAGAAACTTCAAATATTGATTTTAGGGCTTTTCTTCTTTTCTAATATGTGCATTCATTGCCATATTTGTTCTATAAGCAATGTTTTTGCACATTCCAAAATTTTTGATGATATATTTCATTTTCATTTAGCTCAAAATAAATTAAAATTTTTTCTTAAAATTTCCTCTGACTCATTTGGAGTGTTCTATTTAAAAGTGTTTTATTTAATCTCTATGTATTTAAGGGTTCCACAGTTACTTGTTACTTATTTCTAGTTTATTTTGGTCTAAGACTAAAATAGAAATTGTATGAAAATATCTTTTGCTGTTGTTGGATATAGTCTTATAAATGTTAATTATTTCCAATTGATTGATGGTATTACTCTGAATTGAACACTGACATTTCTGATTTTCTACCTGCCTGATCTGTCATTTTTGATTGTAATTGAAATCTTGAAATTGAAGTTACAATAAGGAATTTATCTGTTTCTTACATTTCTATCAGTTTTTGCCTATTTCGATGGTCTATTTTGAGGTGTACACACATGAAAGATCGTTGTATATTCTTGGACAATTGATCTTTTCATCATTATATATACCCCTCTTTATGTTAACATCTTTGTTTTTATATAGCTACTTCTAATTTCTTTTTATTTGTGATAATATGGCATGTGTGTATATAACTCTGCCTGTTTACCTTTACTGTGTATGTATCTGTATTTAAAGGGAATTTCTTATAAACTACATGTAGTTGAACCTTTAAAAATTCACTTGAATAATTCTGTCTTTTAATTAGTGTGTTTAGAAGATTGATATTCAATGTGATTATAAGATAGCTGGATTATTATTTACCATGTTAACTATAATTTTCTATCAGTTGCCTTTATTTTATACCAACCTTCCCTTTACCATTTTCTACTTTGTGGTTTTAGTTCAGAATTTATATGATTTAATGTTCCTTCCTTTCTTAGCATATCAGTTAATGTCAGTTATACTTAAAAAGTCTTTTTAGTTTACCTAGGTTTGCAATGTACATTATAACTAATCCAAGCCCACTTTCAAGTAACAGACTATGGCCATACCACCCCGAGTGCTCCTGATCTCATCAAATAACACTGTAATGCTTCATGTGTAATGTGAAAACTGTATTAAGAACAAAAAATACTGATTATTTTCTTCTATCCTTTTTAACATTTATGACATTAATTTTACTTGTATATAAGTATCCATAAGCATATAGAAATTTATAACATAAACATTCATAACTGGGTACATTGTTGGTATTGAATAAACTTGTCTGTTAGGTAATTTTCAGAATATGAAAAGTAAAAGTTATTTTACCTTGAATTATTTTATATTTAATATTCTTTTACTATGCGGGTATGAATTTTTGACTTACGTTATTTTTCTATTCTTTAATGAATTTCTCAGTATATTTTGCAAGACAATTGTCAACAGTAATTTTCTTCAGTGTTTGTCTGAGGAGATCTCTATTTCTCCTTCACTTTTGATGGATAATTTAGCAATATGAAAATTCTAGGTTGGTGTTTTTATCAGCATTTTAAATATTTCACTCTACTTGTTCTTGCTTGCATGATTTCTGAGAAGTTAGATGTGATTATTATCTTCATCTCTGCGGGTAAAATGACCACCTCCCTGCCCTGCTTCAATATTTCTTTTATCATTATGTAGTTTAAAAATGATAGTCTAGGTGCATGGCTTTTTGTATATTTGTATTCATTTATCATGATTGGTGTTCTCTTACCTCTCTGGATGACTAATTTACTGTCCAATATTAAGTTTGGGGAAATTCTCAGTCATTACTGCTTCATGTATTTTCTCCTTTCTCTTTTTCTTCTCATGATAGTTATATTAGGCATATAGTACATATTTTGAAGTTATCTCATAGTTCTTGGATGTTTAGCCTTTTTAAGTCTTTGTTCTCTTTAAGTTTTCATTTTTTGAAGTTTCTGTTAATGTGTCTATGGCCTCAAGCGCTGAAATTCTTTCCTCAGTTGTGTCTAGTTGTATTAATTAAGCCTACCAAAGGCATCATTCATTTTTGTTACTATGCTTTTGATCTCTAGCACTTCTTTGTGGTTTTCTATTGAGATTTCATACTTCTGCTCACATTACTCAGATGTTTTTATATGCTGTCCATATATTAGAGTTCTTGATATATTAATTATAGTTGTTTAAAATTGTTTGTATGACAATTAGGATCTCATTGCAGTGTCTGATTCTGGTGCTTACTCTGTCTTTCCAAAGTGAGTTTTATTTTGTTAGTATGTCTTGTAGTTTTTTCTCTGATAGTGGGACATGATGTATTGTGTAAAAAAAACCTGTGGCCAGTTAGCCTTTGTCATGTGTGTTAAGGTGTGAGGGAAGAGGAAGTGTTCTACAATCCTACAGCGAGGTCTTTCTCTTAGGAAGCTTCTGCCTTTGAGAACTTCAGGAGTGTTTCTTGTGAATAAAACATTTGTCTCCACATTATTTGGGACAGGGTAGCTGGAGGTGGGTATTTCCCTTCTACATGGAAGGCTGGAGCAGGCTGGAGGTGGGTACCTCCCTTCCCTTGGTCAGTTTGGCTCTGCTAAAATCCTAAAAGGTCGGGCTTTGTTTAATGGTTTCTCATGAGGTAGCCTTATTTGGAAGCATGGGATGCTTTGGTCAGTTTCACAATGTTTGCTTTCCTTGCTGCCTGCTCCAAGCATGAACATCTTTCTCTGTTCTTCAAGAATCCCATCATGCTCCTGGAGCGGATGTCTACAGAGTATAGGCCCCATGTGACCAGGTAACCAATACATGTGTAACTGTCAAACTTAATTGCACCAAATCTCTAGCAGGTTATCGTTTATGTTTCCATCCTGTTTTTTTTTTTTTTTTTTTTTTTTTAGAGTTGAAAAAATGATCACAATGATTTCTGCAGAGGCTTCCAGTCTGGTCAGTTGTCCTTCATGTTGGCATGTCTGTCTCTTCTCATTTGGAGGCAGTGATGCTCCTTGCAACTTCAGGTCTCATGGATTCAAGTAGAGTAGTTAATTTTTTAAGTTTGTTCAGATTTTACTTGTTAGCACAAAGTAATAATTTCCAAGTTTGTTTGATACACATGGAATTATGAGCTCATTGTCTTTATACATAACAGATTGTTTCCTCATTTTTTTCCTGTTCTCCTCTTCCTGTACTTTGGAATTGCAAATTACATGTACAAGAAGCTGTTTGAAGCTATAGCATAGCTTATGACACTCCTTTCAGTTTTTGGCTATTTTGTATAGTTTCGATTATTGTATCTTCAAGCTCAGTAACTTTAAAAATATTTTAGGGAAATGGAAAGGGGAAAGGAAGGAAGGGAAAGGGGAAAAACAGTAATAAAAAAAGATAAAATGAAAACAAAACTTTGTAAATAGGGGGGGAAGAGGGTTTAAAGAGAGGAGAGGGGATGGGAAAAAAAGAGGAATCAAAATATGTACAGCTGTAAATTCCCTATGATTAGTATGATCATTATGTACATATAAAATGTACCAAAAACTTAATTAAATGTTAAAAAATTTCTCAGCTTTATTAAAGTAATTCAATGAATAAAACCTGTATATATTTGAATTATGCAATGTGATGTTTTGATATACATATTATTTGAAAAGCTTTGGCTGTTTGCTATTTCTATTCTAACTTGTTGCTTCCTTATTAGATGTTTTCCTGAATAAGGAACTCTAGAAGAAAAATATTGGATGGTACATTGGCTTCTATAATAGTGCCTACCACAGCTCACAAAACTTATGAGGAAGAGCGTGTTAACTTAGTGCTTAGAGATCAGATCAGCTTTTTGTTCTCTTTAAACATGGAATCAGTGTGTTCTTTATGGAACTTTTTGATTTATCTGTTTTTCAGGAAGTTTTAGTACGTGCTCCATTTTGTCTTAATGAAAAATGCTACAGAAAACATTTTGAAACATTTACTATTGTTGTCTAATATTCTCTTTCTTGGGCTTCTCTACCTAGCCAAATTCTTCTTGTTTTTGCTTAGTACAAGGCAAATTTTTTGAGTGCAAGACTGTTTTGGAGGTGATACTGAATGGCAGTTGTTGAGCAAGTTTTGGTTTAATAAAATTTAAGCTCAAATCATGAATATAGTGCTTGCTAATTTTTTAAGCTTAGACAATTCTTTAGATCTCATATACTAAATAAATATAAACATACTACTTCCTAGGATTGCTAGAAGAATTAGACAGTACGGTGTGTAATAAGATTCTCCTTCAAGATATAGCACATAGTATGTGCTCAGATCAACTGCTATGTATTTTAAAGTGCATGTGATAATTATGGGCAAATTATAGGCTGTCATTTAAAGAAACACTATTGTTTTCCATTTTCGTGCTTCTAGTACCAAAGTACAGGACCTACGATAGAGCCGACGTCTACAAGTGTTGCTTAAGTGAACCCAGGAGCCATTCTAGCCTCTAAATCTTTGGCAGATCTTTTTTCTTTTTGGCTCAAATTTTTTTTTTTTTATCAAAACAGCAAGTATTTTAACTAGTTATTAAAAACAGATCAACAGGCAGAGGAGCAGGCAAGAAAACATATAGAACACTTAAAACATTTACATTAGATCAGAATGACTCTTAGATGCATTGACCATGCTGAGTTGTAATAATCATTTTCTTAGTTTTAGGCTTATATCTATAAATACACAAGTCAGTTAGAATATTTCCTAGAGGTTATCAGCACTCATTTTTTCTTACATGAATCATAACAGTATTTCTTTTTAATACTTTAGCCTATTCCAATTACCACCTTTTTCCCTGTTAGTTAACATTATAGACTTATGAACAATAATAGTCAGAAGACGGAAAGAAAGAAGGGCTGGAGATTGCTTCATGGAATCTTTGTTTTCCCTCCTTATGATAAAACCAAGCTTGAGGTCTTGTCTCTTTCTTCTTTAACTTACATTTAGAGGAATGTAGAGAAAAATCAACTTTTTATAATGTTTCATAGTAAATCGACCCCAAGTTCATAAAATATAAACTAAAGGTGAAGTTTTTTGGAATAGATGTTTAATCATAGACAATAAATCATTTAAGATGTTTCACAAACTTTTACAACCTTCCTTGTATACTTCTGAAAAGAGATACTGAGAAAAAACAAAAAAGAGAAAAAGAGAAAAGATAGAATCTCGTGGTCAGATTTCTCAAATGGAAACCCACCCTCAGTGGGTTTCTCAGTGTCAGAACTGCCAGTATCTATCTGTCTCTGTCTGTATCTCCATCTATCGGCATTGAAGAAATCTGGACATGTGGTTCCTTCAGTAGCAAATAACACATGTGACCCATAGAAAAGGTTGGGTCTTGCGAGGGTATTTCCTTCAGGAGTAAATGGGTCCGTTTGATCGTCATCCATCTGATGACTGTTTACCATTTCTAGCTATTGAGTTATGTCTGCAAAACTTTCCCCTCTCAATTTTCTTAGCCCCTTCTTCATTATATTCCACTATATTATTTAGTGTATTATGATGAACCTTTGGATTTCATTATTTTTATCATACATCAGCTCTGTGAGATATGCCAGAGCCTATGTATCCTTGATTATGACATCTCTTATGGCTTGGGAGAAAACCACCCGGTGAAAGATGTGAACATGACACCCAAATTCATCACCTTCTTGTTGAGCATTTAGCAATTCAATAGCAGGGATTATTCCAGATTTAACTGGCAATGCAGCACAAGAGTCATTCAGAGGTGTAGTTCCAATTATTATAACCACTTCTAAAACAAGGTCACTTTCTGCAGCACCTGGTTTTAGTTTGTCCTTGCGGTATGGAACCAACTTGTACTCCTAAAGAACCATTTCCTAGAGTAAGTCTGCTACTGTGGATGTTTGTATCTGATCTAACCTTCTGTGGTTACTAGGTAAAACTCGTGGAGTGCTACTGCCCAGCTCAGTTTCCACTAACTTCTAGTTTCTACTAACCAACCCTAACACTAAAGAATGCTGAAATGGCGCCTGCCTCGCCAGCGAATGGTCGTGAGTTTGATGTGGCTCAGAACTCTTTTCTTTGGAGCTACTGCTGTTCAGTGTTGACACTGTTAGGTTGTCATGTTTTAACAGAGCTTTTTGACTGCGTAAAATTTAGTGCAATTTTATTGTTTGGTAAGGAAGTCTATATTGCTAAGAATTATTTGTAATAAGCTATTGAAATGGGAAAAATGAAAGGATATACATTTATGTGGATTCTTAACAGATGCTTTCACACATTGAATTATTAGGCTTTGAATGGTGGAAGCTATTTTGTCAACAGTTTTTTTAGTTAAAACTTGAAGGCATTTAGATGTATGGGACTTGGCCTCCTTGTACCCTTGCTTTGGCCTCCACAAACCTTCTGTGTGGCCCTGATTTGAATAACAAGCAACTTTTGAGAGCTCTATGTCAATAAAGAGTTACCAAATGGAGGGCAGATGATGGATGGGCCATCTAGTGTCCCTGTCCTAGACATTAAAAAAGGATCAATGTGAATGGCTAGACCTCTGTCCCACAAGTCTAGTTAGTAATTTTAGTGATTGGATAGTCTTTCCAGAATAATAGAGCTCTTCTCAGAGAAAATTATATGAAACAAAATTTTAATGTGCTTTGAAAATTGGTATAATCAATAGGTGTCTGCTGTATTTTCACTGGAAATGTAAAGGGAGAAAGGGATCTGGAATGAACTGGTTAATAATGCTGTTAATCACTTGAAGGGAGTCACTTGAAGTGACTTTTTAATGTGTTTTGGCCATTTTGCAAAAGATATCTCTTTTGTTTTAGCAACATGATAATGCTAGATTTTAGACTTCTGCATAAATTTGCTTAAAAATTAAGAGCACCTAACAATTCAGTGTGTGAAAGCATCTGTTACAAATTCATATAAATGTCTATATATTCATTTTTCCCATTTTGATGGCTTATTGCATATAACTCTTAGTAATATATACTTCCTTACCAAACAAAATCACAACAAATTTTACCCAATCAAAAAGCTCAAATATTTCACCAATTTTTAAACAAGCATTATAAATATATATGACTAAAAGTTAGTAACATACAATATAATTCACTTCTGAGGTTTTGCCTCTAGTTAGCTTGATGCTTTGTTATATGAAAACAAAACATGGTTAATAGTAAAGCTTTTGACGACATTTAAGCAATACACAAAAGCAATATTAAGAAAATTTTAGTGTAAAAATGTCAGGGCCTTTCAAGTCAAAAGAATGTATTTAAAATGACAATGTGGAATTTGCATCAGAGGACCTTGACCCAAGTCTAGGCTTGCCCCTGAGTGCTTTCTGACCTCCAGTTTCTCTTCCTAGAAAAAGAAAATGCAATTTAAAGATCATCATGGTAATGTCCAATTGTCATCAATGCTTTTCAACATAGGAATCATTTTGTAGAGTGAATCTCATGTTCATTTTCTGATGTGATAGTTCTCTTTTGCAATCACTTCACTTATCTCAGCATTTATTCATTTTGATAATTTTATTTGAATTCACATGGGCAAAGATGGATTATTTTGGTATCTAAAAATGCAAGACATCATTATTGTGTCAATGGAAACCTATTGTGTATTGGAGGTAAATGTGCTCTATGGGTCCAGTTAAGCAGAGGATTTGGACCATACCCAGAGGCTTTATTACTGAATGTACAAACAGTTTTGAAATCTATATTCCAGGATCCCCAGTGGGTACTCGAAACGACAAGCCTATTACATCCTCTGTATGCAAAACCTTGTAAAAGTTGATCTGGTAATGGCTGCTAAGTGACTAATAGGCAGGTAGAGCACATAGCATGCAGACATGGAAAAGGGTGAATCATGTCTGGGTGGGACACAGTGGACAAAATGCAATGGCATGAGATTTTTTCACATTACCTAGCACAGTGTGCAATTTAAAATGTAGAATTGTTTATTTCTGGAGTTTTCTAGGTGATATTTTTGAACCTCAGTTGATTGTGGATAACTGAACCTGTACAAAGTCAGCTGCAGACAAGTGTTGGGGGATGATTACTGTATTAAAATAGAACTCTGACCCGAAACTTGTAGCAGCTATTGTTGGGAAGTCAGACCATAGCACACAGCAACCAGGCCGGGAAACCAAGGCACAACCTCTGTAACAGTGGTCCCACAGAGTAAATCCAGATATGCTCCCTTCATCATCACTCAGGACATCCACTTCTAAAAAGTTGCAGTACTCTCAGCTTGCCCATGCAAACCCTTCCTTTTCCTCCACCCTAAAGCTTTCCCACTCTACCTGCTTTTGTGTCTCTGCAAAATATAAGTGATGGTGGCTGATTTGTTTACTATAGAAAGCTTTGAATAAATTGCTTTGCTTGTTCTATTTGGATGAACCTTAGTTTATTTCCTCAGGATCCTTTGCAAATTGGTGTTTGTGATTGGGTGGTGATAGGTACCAGAATTGTCACTGCAGTCTTGCTGCTTAGAGTGTTTTACACTAGTATCTGGATGGTTTCTTTAAATGCAAATTTTATGACAACAACAAAATTAAGTTCAAATACATGAATTCATACTTATATATGAATTATATACAATAATCAAACACGTAGCAAAAATACATATATGTGCACACAGGTTAAGGTGAAGGTGTGCTATATGCGTGGTATTAACTTGATTCCTCCACTGTGGGATCATTGGAGTTGCTAAATCTTGGTCTTGTGCTTCCTTGGCTCTCTTTTTGCTTTAGTCACTTTGGTATTTCTGGCTGTTTGACTTTGGATCTTCTCAGTTGCCTTTTAGCAAATGTAGCTCTGCTGTTAGTTACCTAGCAATGGCTTTTCCTGTGGTTTGTCTTTCAGGATTTCCTGTGTTGGAAGGTTGGTCCGCCACGTGGCTGCATGAAAGGCAATGCAGACTTTAAGTGGGGAGTTACCTGTCCATCAGTGACACTGACCCCATAAAGAATTGCTGTCATTCTCTTGGGACCTTCCCAAGAGAGTTGTTGGGAAAGAATGGGCCTGATCGCTGAGTCTCTTCTGCCGTGTGCCTTGTCTGTGCTTCCATCTTGCTTCTGCCTGCCATGAGGTCCTCATTAGAGCCTATACCATGCTCTTTGGACTTTCAGCCTCCAAAATTATGTGCTAAAAAACTTTTCTTTCTTTGTAAGTTACTAGCCTCAGGCATTTTATTATAGCATTGGAAAATGGATGATCATAGCTTTTTTACTTAAGAATAGTAATGATGGTGGGAACATAAAACTGGAAAAACCAACATTAAGAAACTTACTGCTTGCTTTACTTTTTACTATTTTTTAAGTCCCTAATTAACTTTACTTGTAAATAGATTCATTGATATAAACTACCTATATTCCTATACACACTATATATGCATACATATAAATACTTAACATCTATTTATATACATACAGAGAGGGGAGGTAGGCTTGTAGGCAAATACTTACTGCTTGCTTTAAATACAAACTCCCAGCTGTGCAGAACCAACAGAAAACATTTCTTCTCTGATTCTGTTCATAAGCTTTGAATTTTGAGACTTTTCACAAGCCATTTTTTTTTAAAAAGCAGAATATAGTTATTGAGAGAAAGAAATCTTTTGGAGGGAGAGAGAGACAGAGGGATTCTGAGTGGGTTGTCAGGGACAGTGCCTTTTTTAGGCTTTTACTAGAGCAAAACCATAAGGTAAGATGGGTCCAAGGTAGGGAAAAATGGGAAATCGCAAGGTGGGTATGAGGTGGGACAAAACTATGGTCAACCAGTAAGATTATGAAATAATTGCTCAGGTAAAATTGATTAGATGGGGATCAAATGGGGAAGGTAGCCACATAGTACGTGGCAGGGCATGAATACAGAACAGGAGTTTTTCCTGTAGGGGGTTGGGTTAATGGCTCCTCCTGGCTTCCGTAAGGTGATTGATACCTATTTAGAATATCAATCCCTAATGTTTATCCTTAGGTAGTTTGTGGGTGCGTTTGTTTTATCTTCTGTCTTGAGGTCTGATCCACAGTGCATGAGGTGTCTGTCTCCCCCACAGTTGCATTTTGTCATAAGTTCCTCTGGCTTAGTTATAATTATCTTTAAATTTTTGATGACATTTGAGAACCTGATTAATACATTATTTTGACCAATGAAAAACTCTCTTAAACTCTCAATTTTTTTTACATGAAATATATGCGCTATATTTGTAAAAACCAGTCTCAGCATTATTTTGAGTAGTTGGCAAGCTAGATGTATGTTACACTGTTCGGACAGGATAAAATCTCTCCAGGATGGGAGCTGGGCTTTTAGGCATAACTAAAAGGAATGGGTGAAGAGGAAGTTATCCAAGTTACAGCTTAAGCAAGATTTTTTTGTGTGTGTGACTATTTTTATTGAGGTATGATGGTTGTATGGAAGACCTGAGTTGAGAAGGACAAAAAGACATGTGCCAATGTCCAACTAATAGACTGGTTTCTTTTCCTCTAGTCATGATTACTCAAGTCTCCTCCATGGAGATGACAGGTAGGGATGACAGTCTGGGCAGAGTGCCCTGGGACCCTCTAGTCTTGCTAGACCACCTGGGAAGAGGAATCTGAGCTCCGGGGCCTCTGGTTCAGGATGCAGTCTCTCTTCCAGTAGCAGCTGGGGGATGGCTTAGGAGGCCTCTTAAGGCAGTCCCCCCTAAGAAGGCCTGGCTTTCCACAGTAGCAGCAGTTGAGTTTAGTCACTGAGCCCTTCTTGGAGCCCTGATAATCAGACTTAGAGTCTTTTGTTAAGACCATAACAAAGGCAGCACTTCTTGGTCTCTTTGCATTCTCTCTTTGACTTTCTCCCAGTCTCCGTTGTAGAATACTAAGGAGACAAGTTTTACTAAAGTATCAAGTGAACTGTCTGGAGCAAAAGCTATCTTTTGTAACTTTTTTCTGTTATCTGGGGTTGACTGGATAATAAACACGTCTTTAAGCAAAATCTGTCCTTCTATTGAATCAGGAACTATGGACCTTGTTTTGCCAGTTCCTCTAGCAAATGATCAAAGAAGGCAGAGGGGTTTTCATCTTTCTCCTGAAAAATAGCTGACAATCTAAAATAACTGGAGTGCTTGTTTTTTGTTCTTTTTAGACCTTCAAGAGTACACACTTGAAAATGTCTCCTGCTCCAATTTCCCATCTGGCTGCTAAGTCAGTAGGGTTTTTGCATTCAAGAACTTGTACTACTTGTACAAGTACAAGTACAAGTACTGGGGACTACTTGTACCCCAGTGGGAACTGGTAGTTCCTCTGGCTGTTGATCTTTTGGGTGTCTAAAATTAACAGTATGATATTCATCCCCAAATGCAATAGAAGATTATAATGGTGCTTGTCTCTCATTAGAAGTCAGTGTTTGACTTAAGAGTAACTTTACATCTTTCCAATATAGTGTGTATGTTTGAGTAAGTCCTCTTAAAGACCTCAATATACTTATCAGGGTTATCAGAAAATTTTCCTAGTTCAAGATTGATTTGCTTAAGGTCACCAAGAGAAAGACATATGAATGGGGGTAGTCTCATATGGATTACAATAGACTTAAAAGCTTAGGGAGAATTTCTAGATTACTAGCAGAAGGTGATAAGTACAATAGATAAATGGGAGAGTTTTCTGTGGTTGAGAGCCAGTTTCCACTGAGGAATCTTTGAGTATTCACCAGAGGGTAACCCTGGCCATGACCCCTTAGTTGTTCTCAGTTTCTGTTGGCCCACACACCAGAGATCAGTCTCCAGAAAGGAATCCAGCTGTCTGTCTGGTCAGTGTTCCACTGGCCATTGGCTTCAGTGGGGACTCACCAAAGAGTTACTGGGAAACTTGTCCTCTTCTTTAAGAGTGGCAGCTGCTCTAAGAACATTTAATTAACCGGCAGAGTTAAAAACCTGAGCAAGATTATTGCCTAGCACTTTATAAGTTTATAATAAAGGTTCTAAAGTCTACAACTTATTATCAAAGTATTTTCCTATACACATAAGTGAAAGAGAGCCTCCCTTAGTCTAAATGTGTTTTGGATCCATAAGTGTCATGCTTTTGGAAATAGCTCCTTCTGGTTTCACCCAGAAGGTGTTTCTTTCCACTGTGTCATGGGTTCAACCTCTGGAGGAGATTGTGTCTAGAACACTAAGCCAGGACATGGCTTTTATGTGTGTTCTCCTGGATGGGCAAAATTCTGATGTCTCATCTGACCCAGATATGTCCCTGTCTTTGATGTTAATAATGCTTATTTTCTATCCACTTAACTTACTGGGAGGAAAAGGTTGGAACAGTCTAGAGTTACTATCTTTCTAGTGTTACATGCCTCTAAAAAGGAAAGTACAAAGTGGCAGGAAAAGATCAGAAGTAAGGCCAGAGAAAGGAAACTGAAGCAGAACAGGCTGGACATTTCCTCTAGGGTGTAGAGGTGGATCAGAGCCATTCTGTTCCATTCAAATCTGTCCTTCAAGTCTTAAGAACTGCCACCAACCTAGTGTCTTTTCATTGGTGAGAGGAGAGTTGTTCTATTATATAGGCATGTATGTTTTTCTAAGTCTGAGCTAGATTTTATTTAAGAAGACCTATTTTTACAGAAGTTTATTTTAAAATCTACTATTCTCTCTAATGCTATTGTCTAAATAAAGTCAAGCAATGAGTACCAATAAATTTAGTAACTAGTTCAAATGCAACATGCACAAGAACAAAACAGGAGTAAAAGAAGTATCATAACTTTATTACCTTCCCATGTTTCAACTTAGGTTTATCATTTTAACAAAAGTTTAACAGACAAAGCATTAGCAGTTATAAGCAATGGGCAGAAACATAACAAAATTTGAAGCATAAAAATTTATTACATAAATGAGTCCTAGACCAGGGTCTATGAAACAAAAGCAAACTCTTACCTCTCTGTCCAGTGATCTCAGTGGAAGACCTCCAAATGATAAAGGGGAAAGAAACTCCCAACCTGCTATATGTCCAGTATGAGATGTATTGATTTTTAATAAATTATTTAAATGATAGGTTTGTCTTCTTAAATAGATGTTCCCTGAAAACAAGGATTGTGTTCTGTAGAATTAAATGTATAACAGAGCTGCTGAGAACAGCGTGAACACATACTCTGTCTTCTCAACATACCTTGCTAGAAGGTTTCAGTTTAGAGACAAATACATTTCTTAGGAAAAGTTCTACTTTTAGAATCTCATTTCTCTGTTGACTGACTGGAAGAGCCATGCTGTTAGATTTGGAGTTTTGTGGGCCCGCCTGGGCCTCCATGGTCGGCCATGCTGATGGAGTTTGGCCAATGTCTGCTCTTGCCTAGCCATGGAGAGGCTCTTTCCTTCCCTTCTTCCCCTGTGCAGGTTTAAGTGTCTGCCCCTGTCATGCAAATCACAGGTTTGCTAGTGTCCACCTACATTGCCAATCACACTGCAGATAAAATCCATCTCTGACTACTTTAACTCTTATTGTGGATAAAGTTGCTTTGAATATTTAAGAAAAGAACCATTGAAACAATATTCTTTCAACATATAAATGTACTTTTAATCATTTCTTAAGATCCTACTGAAACCAATTTAGAGGGTTCTGCCTGAAATTTAATTTATCTCTTAGGCATTCTGATAGGGATTACAAGGCAGAGCAATGGTCTAGAATGGCGGGGTGAGAAAAGTGTGTGTGTGCGTGCGTGCGCGTGTAGTTGAAGAAAAGAATTAATATTTGCAGTCTGGGCCTGCTGTAGTTCCTTATCTTCATGCTGATTCTCTCTTGGTGCCTTCCACAGTACATATATAGCATAGTGCTAGTGCTCCATAAATAGGCTGAATAAATGAACAAAATTAGTATTGATAGGTACTTTCCTAAGCACTTTCGAAAAATAGTGTAATTGAAGTATAATTGACATGTAAATAGTTGCATATATTTACTTACATAATTTGATGAGTTTGAATATGTGCGTGCACCTTTAGCACCTTCCCCACAATCAAGGTAAGAAGTACATCCACGTCTGAAAGTGGTCTTTAGACTTCTGTGTGTACACAAAGAATATTAAACATAAAGCCTGACTTCATAGCAAACTTTTAAGTGTACAGTACTGTGTTGGTGACTACAGGTGCTATGTGGTCTAACAGATCTCAGTATTCATTCATTTTGTATAACTGTAACTTTGTACCTACTGAGTATGGATAGATGGTCTTTGACCTATAAGGGAATTTGTCCCGATAAATCTATTGTAAGTTGAAAATATATCAAAATGCGTTTGATGGACTTGATGTACTGAACACCCTCATGTAGCACAGCACATTGTAAAGGATGCATTGTATGCTCTCTTGGTCCTGTGGCTGTTTAAGAGCTGTGATTTTCTCCCCCTGCCAAGTAACATGACACAGGATTGTACTATGAGCCTGGGGAATTTGTCAAATTTCGCAGTACAACCCTCCACTGAATGTGTACCACTTGCATCATTGCAAAGTTGAAAAATTATTCAGTTGAACCATTATAAGTTGGAGATTGTCTATGTGATGAAGTATTAAGCAGCTTTAAATAAGAAAGGCGGTCCTGACATTTGGGACAGAGCTGGAGATTTTATATTAAATAAAATATGACAGTCACAGGACAACAAATGCTGCTCGATGCCATTGATGTGAGGTTGCAAAAATGGTCAAATTATTGAAGCAAAAAAATAGGATGTCAGTTGACAGATGGTGAAGGACGGAAGAAATGGGGGTTATTCAGTGGGTATAAAGTTATAGTTACACAAGTTAAACAAATTCTGGAGATCTTCCAGATGCTTTTCCTATTGCATTTTGTTCACTCCTCACAGCATCACTTCAATATTTTTATCATTATCTGAATTTTATAGTTGAAGATACCAGAATTTGGAGAGATCAAAGCAGGTGGAAGGATTTATGTTAGTATCTCGGTTCTATCCCAGTCCAGAGCTGCAACCTCAGGTGAGTCACTTAACACCCTATCGCTGTTCTCCTGTTTGTAAATTGGAAATACTAAGACGTAATTTGGAGTATTCCTGTGAGAATGCAGAATAACAAATGCAAAGTCCCAGCATATACTAGATAATAATTGAGACTTTTAGGGCTCAGTTATTTTAGGCCCAACCACTAAGTAAATAATCTGGCATTTTCACCAGATTTACTTAGCTCTAATACTGAAAGAAAGGCATGGGCCTCAGGGATGCCACATTCTTATTAGTAAAGCATTTATGTTTACTTTATAGGGTTCTATTGGTTGAAAATTCTTTGCAGAAATCACGATAGTTGTAGATGTGTGATTTATATTAGAGGATGCTCTAGATAGAAGCAACTCTTCGTGTTGTGTGCTTTTTTTTATAAATCTATTTTTAAAACCATCATTTAAGATACATGTGTATTTTCTGTACATAGAAGTCAGTTAATTTTAAAAAATCATTTGCTAGTTATAAATCTTGAGGAAATGACCCTTTTGCCCCCATATCCTGTACCTGAGGTCAGTTTTCTTAGCCTTTCCAAGAGAAGGTAGAGTTGGTTGGCCCAAAACTAGCTGACTGTCATAATCCGAGACAGGATGCTAATTTTTAAATAGTTTCCACATGTATAATTGGAAGGAAACTGACTGTTTCCTTATTAAATTAGAACCAGTACTCAGTGAAATACAAAGATTTCTTAGTTGTGCCAGCTACTAATGTAATTGTTTCTCAAAGCAAATTTAATAAACACATAAAACTGAATCCTTGCTGACTCTGAAACTCTTACCTGGTGACTTGAAAGGCACGTCTTTAAAATTGCATGAAACAATAAAAACTTCAGCGTTCAGACGTGAAGCAATATCATACAAAGCCATCATTAGATAAAAGCAAACACAAAACAGTTCTTAACCACACAATTCATAAATCAGGGAGTGGGTTTCATATGCATAAACCTGAGACTCTCTTTACACAAAATGTAATCCTCTGTAAATCCTTTTTTTCGGGTCAGTATAGTCACCCTTTTAAGTTTTTGCTGACTGGTGTTCTAGGGAATGAGGTTACTGTGTGTTATGGTTGATACACTGTGTCAACTGAGCAGTTTAGAAGTTTAATTGAAGACTCAGCAGGGAGCCAGGGTTCTTTGCAAATATCTTCATCCTGTGCAAGAGGAGCTCACAGAGATTTTGTGAGTGCTATATCCCCTGGGGTGGGAGGTAGTTTGTGTACAGTATAAGGGAGGAGAAGAGGCTTGTTCCTCCTTTTTGCTCTGGCTGCTGCCTTGAAGTGTTGCCCCTGTGCCACGCCACCCTGCCCTGGAGCCAGCTGATCATGGGCTGACACCTCCAGAAATTGTAAATTAAATAAACCTTTCCATGCTTCATTTTGTCAGGTGTTTTGTCCCAGCAATGAGAGAAAAGTAGAAGTAACCAAGGCACTGTGTGATATGACTACTGCAGCTGAAAATGTACTATTATCTCTTTATCTTTATTTCATATCCTTTAACCCACAATGAGTTCCTCTGTGGCTAGAAAATGTCATGTAAAATAGGAAAGATTGCCTAAATGGATACAGGTAATTATGTATATTGGAGCACAACACTAGCTTGATGTAAATTGATGAAATTTTTAGGTGAAAGTCAGATTACAAGTACAGAATGAGGGCCTACTATGTGCATCCCATTGTGATAGGTGGTTTCTCAGTAAGAGATGAAAATATTTACCTGCCTCATGGATTTTTTTTAAGTGTTTTTCTTTCTCCAGCATTTGGTTTTGCTATTTTTGTATTTTAACAACCATTAATTATGTAATTTAAGGGGTGTAGTGTGTTAATTCAGTGTGTAATGACCAAATTGAGTTGCCTAACATTTCCATTTTCTTTAACACTCAGTTTATTTTTTTGGTTTATTTATTTATTTTTGGTGCTGGGGATTGAATTCATGACCTCGTACTTGCCAGACAGGCGCTTATGCCACTGGGCTAAATCCCCAGTCCTTTTTGGATTTTTTGAGAGAAGATCTTGTTATGTAGTTCAATCTGGCCTTGAACTCACTGTGTAACCCAGGCTGGCACAGTGAGCCTCCTGCCTAAACCACCAGAGTGCTGGGATTACAGGTGTGTACCACCATGCCCAACATGTAGTTTTTAAAAAACTAACACTAATTGCACACACTTCAGATTTACGGTGTGATATTTCAATACATACATATCTATATCAAATGTATAATGATTAAATCAGCTAATCGGTATATCCATCACCTCAAACATTTATTACTTCTTCATGTGGAGAACATTTAACATCCTTTCTACGTGCTATTTTGAAATGACAATTAACTGCCGTAACCATAGCTCCCCTACTGCGCTGTACAACACTGGAGTGCCTCTGGTTTCTGGTACAGCTGGAGGCTATGCCATAGGTTGTGCAGATTCTTGGGAGAACTCACGTATGGTTAGGATAGAGTTTGAACATTATGAGATGGTCATTGGATATCGAGGAAGCATTTCTTAGACCCCATGTCCCTGGAGGTGGCCCAGCAGGGCCACTCTGGCAAGGAGGAATGGTGGGACGGTGCAAATCCTGAGGTTAGAAACCTGGGTCCAAATCCTGTGCTACCAAGTGCCTGCAGTGTGAGCTGCACATTGACTGCCCTGAGCTTCACTGGTCCATTTTATAAAACTGGACCAATAACATCATACGCAATAATACTTTGAAGTATTCTATACTAATTTAAAAACAGTAGTTTACAATGCCCAAATTCTGGATTTTAGTGAACAAAAGGCTTCATTTATTTGATATAAATTTTAATTCAAACTACACCTAACTTAGTCAACTTAAATGAAGACAAATGTACAGTTAGAGGAAGATGCCAAGTTTAACGACAGTATCTGAAAGGCTTGGGATCAAAGACTAGTCTTTGAGTCCTGCCCTTCACTTGATAGAGTAAGAGGAAGAACCTTAAGCAAGTTGCTTAGCCTCTGGGATGCAACTTGCTTCATTGGAAGGTAAGGATAATTATATGTGCTTTGTATTCATTGAAGAATTATCAACGGGCTTTTGCAAAGACACATTTGCCAAGGAGTTATTATGATGGATGCTGCTGGCATCCCAGTGGAATGATCTGCTAGCTGAACTCCTATAAACACAGGTAGGTGCTAATTACCAGGATGGATTAAGTAATTAGGAAGTTCATAGGGTACTAGGCCTTCCCTGGGACCAATAGAGGCCCCAACTGTATCAGTGACATGGTTACATGAATTAGCAGGTGGTTAACATAATTCATTTGTGTCTGAAAGAATGCACTGCTCTGTTCTGTCTTCTGGGATATAGATTTGGTGCAGGAAAACCCACAGGTCCTAAACTAAAATATATTTTGGGGTAAATTCCATATTTGGACTTTATTAAAAATCTCAGCCCTATATACTGAGACATGCTTTTATATTCTCCTAGAATACAGTTTCTGAAGGCTATGTGCTTTCCAGGGTCAGCCCAGGGTGTGCGCTGCCCTAGATTTAGAGAAATGAGAAGTTGAACTAAGCCAGAGCAAAGAGGAGGAGGATTTTGCTTCTGTAGGGTTTAGCGTATCTAGTTCCTATTTGTTCATTCATTATTAACTTCCTCCACTTATTATTTGCTCTCTGGTGAGATTCACAGGGTTGTCCCTGCTCATTCCCTAAAGGTTTATGTTCTCTCTTTCGGCTGAGTGCATTTTTTATCCTTTAGTAGCGTCTCTTGCTTTATAACACCTCAAATGGTATTTCCAACTCTCTTCTGATCTGTTACATTTTTTAAAGGAAAGTAATATTGTACTAAAACTAAAGAGACTTTGAAGCAGCAGGGCATTTATAATTTATGCCGAGGAGGAGGAATTATGGAGACCTTCCCCGGGACCAATAGATTTTACTGTGTTTAAAAAGCTCAGATTTTCAGAACAAAACTCTAATAAATGTTCTTTCAGTTTTGTAAGCTGTATTAATTTGTTTATATATTTTTAGGCAGGAGAATTTAATAAGTATCTTTCATTTCAAAAACCTCAAAAAAAGCTTGCAAGTGGGAGTATGTCACTGTGACTGTTCTGGGAAGTGAAGAAGAGGGGCGGCTGCAGGGTAGGATGGTGGGGTGGGGTTGTACCTTCTGTAAGATCTGGGCCACACCTTATGTCTGTACTTCTGCTCTGGGGATTCCCAGCAGGGAGAGGTTCTGCAGATAGAGCCAAGGTTTGCTTCCCTTCCTAGACGTGTGGCCACAGTAGAAATGGCTGAAAGCAGCGCTGGGGAGGGTTATTAAGGGTCTCAGCTTGGACAGAGAGAGCTGTGGGTAGATGTGAGCATGAATGTGTGTGAACAGGTGGGGAACTGAAAATGAAAAAGGCTGGACGCTGAAGGGACAAAGAACTATTGACTGCCTACCAGGAGAAGGGCACTGTGCTGGGAAGAACAGTGGGGAAGAGTTTATCCTGAGTACAGTAGCGCCCTCCATGGGGATGTGCTCCACCAGCCCCAAACCATGGAGAGTGCTGAATTATACATTCACTTTTAAACGGTGTTACCCACAGACCTATGAGAAAGTTAAATTTATAAACTAGGCATGGGAAGAGATTAACAATAGCTAATCAACTGGTGGAAAAATGGTGGCAGCCTCTCCTGGTTTCAGAACCCAGACGCTAGAAAATAACAACTTAGGGAACAGCTTGGGAAGGAAAAAATAAAAAAGAAGTAGATCCCTGTGGATCAGGAAGGAACTGACAGGAAAATTAAAAGCTATAAAGAAGTTCAAGAGGTGACCGCAGTGCAGAGGAGGAAACAAAACAGTCTGGACTTTCCGGCAGGCTCCTGGTCCTGGGTTGGGCGGGAGTCTGACGTTGTGCAGAGAAGGTGAGCGCCTGGGGCTCTGAGGGGTCCGCAGGAGAAATGGTGTCCGATGGGCTGCATTGGCAGTGGCTGTGATCTACGGGCAGCGGTACAGGGTTTCTCTCTGCTGGGAGTTCTTCCACTTGGTGAGCAACAGCCAGAGAGGAATCCTGGCGCAGGTGCTGGCCATGTAACAGGAACATGTGGGGCTGGGTGCCATCCTGGGAAAGGGTTGAATGTTTGACACTGGGTCTCAGAACTGCTGTGGGACATCGTCACTTCACGGTTCCCTGTTACCCTTGTACAGGGACTGGGGGAGAGACAGCCTCCAGCCAGGCTGGCCTCTTGTCTCGGGTGTGGGGGAGTCTGTCTCCTTCCTGGCCCAGGCTCAAACCCCTCAGGGGGTCTCTTTCTAGCTTATTTCCTGTCCATGACTGTCTCCAGACTGGGTACACAGAGGGTTCTGGAACAGGGGGCACCTTGTACAACCATTACCCTTAAGACTAAGTGGAGAAACAATGAAATGCTGGACTCCAAAACTGAGAATCCTGGAAGGAAACCACTCATTCAAAATACAGATATATATCTATATCTATATATATATGATTTTTTTTCCTTTCCTCTTTCTTCTTCCCTGGGTTACTGGGGATTTTCCTATGTCCCTTTTCCTAGTTTTGTTTTTTTCCTATTTTTCCCTTTTATTTGCCTTTTAATTTTTTTCTCTTTATTCTCTGTATTTTTTCTTCCTCTTTTTGCCTTCTATTTCTCACAAGTTTTTTCCTATTATCTTTATATAATTCTATAAATACTCTTCTCTCTAACCAGACCTTTTGTCTCTCTTCTCTCTCTTCATCTCCTACAGTTAAAAGTTTTCATTTTTTTCTTCTTGCATTCTACCATTTTCAATCTCCTGTATCTTTTATAGTAAGTACAACCATCAAGTTTCATTAATTGTTAGATATTTAACTAGATATTATTACTATTGAATTATTTTTTACCATTAATAGAGTTAATAGTTGTTGCATTTAGTGTATATTTGCTGTATGTCAATATCTTGGTAGTCTTTATGCTATAATTGTAGATTTCTTTTCAAAGATTCTTACCATATGGCATATCAATACCCATATGGATATTTGTCTTGAATGATACTATTGTTGCTGATTTGCCTTATATTGCTATGTTCACGTAATCATTGCTGTTAATGAACTTTTTTCTGTATACCAACACCCAGGTTACCTTTGTGACATTAACAGTACTGTGCTCATTCCTAGGGTACTGGGGTTGAGCCAATTGCATTGCCTCCTCCCCTCCCAAAATAACAGGGTTGGGCCCTCTTCAGGCAGAGGCAAAGAAGTACAGTTACTGCTACTCAAAAAGCATCCTGGAAGGCTGACCAAAGAGATCTCCATACTAGCAACAAAGTCTTCCCACTACACAAACCTCAGCACAAAACAAAACAAAACAGCAGACAAACAAGCAACAACAACAACAAAACTGTTAGAAACAGGAAAAAAAATGACTCCCCAAACTCCCAACTTCCTCAAAGCTAATCCGGGGGACATCAAAGAGGAGAATAGGAAAATCAACACACCTGAATTATTCAATTAATAATTATCATTATTTGCAGATGACATGGTTCTTTACATAGAAGATCCAAAAAATTCCAACAGTAGTTTTCTAGAATAATCAAATCGAGTAGCAAAGCAGAATACAAAGTCAACACACAAAAATCAGTAGTGTTGTGCACATTAGTAATAAACTCACTGAATAAGAAATTAGGGAAACAATAACTTTCACAATAGCATTAGGAAAAATGAAATACTTAGCAGTTCATCTTCCCAAGGAAGTGAAAGCCTCTACAATAAAAACTACAGTATTTTGGAAAAGGAGATCAAAGAGGACATCAGAAAATAGAAAGATGTCCCCTCTTCCTGGATAGACAGAACCAATTTAGTCAAAATAGTCATATTTTCAAAACTGATACACATATTTAATGCAATCTCCATCAAAATACCAATAGCACTCCTCACAGAACTAGAAAATACATTCCTAAAATTCATATGGAACCAGAAGAGACCTAGAGTAGCAAAAGCAATTCTGAGCAACAAGGGCAAAGCAGGAGACATCATGAAACCAGACTTCAAGTTATCCTACAAAATTGTAATGATCAAAATGGCATGGTATTGGCAACACACACACACACACACACACACACACACACACACACCCCAAAACACAGACATGTGGATCAATGAAACAGAAAGAGGATGCAGAAACAACTGCAGGCACAGCCAGCTGTCTGATTTTTGAGAAGAGGTCCAAAAAATTTCACTGGAGGAAAGAGTCTCTTTAGCAAATGGTGCTGGGGAAACTGGCTATCCCCATACTAAAGACTGAAACTAGATCTGTATTTCTCACTATGTATTAAACTAAACCCAAATGGGACAAATATGTAAATATTTAAACAGAAACAATCTTCTGGAAGACAAAACAGGTGAAACTTTGGTAAACAGGACTTTCTGAATAGAACCCAATTTGCACAAGAAATAATGCCAAAAATAAGCCCATGGGATCATATTAAATTAAAAAGCTTCTGGACAGCAAAGGAAACAATCAACAGAGTGAGGAGACAACCTTCAGAATGGGAAGAAATTTTTTTTGCCTGGCATTCCTTGAACAGAGGACTAATATCTAGAATATATAAAGCACAAAAAGTATTAGACCTCCTGAAAATAAGAGATACCATCAAAAATTGGGCAACTGAAATGAATAGACACTTCTCAAAAGAAGTACAGATGACCAATAAATACATAAAAAGTGTTCTACATTGCTGATCATTCAGGAAATGCAAATTAAAGGAACACTGAGATTGCATCTCATTCCAGAAAACTGGCTAACATCAAGAAATCAAATAAATGCTGGTGAGTCTTTAGAAAAAGGGGTACTTCTTTGTGGTGATCAGTACGGAGATTTCCTGAAAAAACTAAAAAATAGCAATTCCCTTTCACTCAGATATTCCCCTTTATGATATCTTTCCAAAAGAGTTAGTCACATATTATAGTGATCCACACATATCCATGTTTACAGCAACACAATTCACAATATAGCTAAATCTTGGAAGTGGCCTATATACCTATCAACAGATAAATGGATAAAGAAAATATATTTACACACAATGGACTACTATTCTGCTGTAAAGAAGGATGAACTTCATTTGTAGAAAAATGGATGCACCTAGAGACTATGTTAAATGAAATAAATCAGACATACAAGCTTAAATATTGCATGGTTCCTTTTACATGAGAAACTGAAATAATGTATCAAGAGCAAAATAAAAGGTAGATGATAGGAAATAGTATGATAGATCTCAGGTATGTAGGAAGATGACAAAGACATGAGGAGGGGTTAGGAGGGGAAGGAAAAGGGAACCAAAAAGTAAATTTGTAACATGGATTTTGATTTAGAGATTATTTTTAAAAGATTTGAAAACAGTGCTAAAAATCAGTATTATTTATGATATCCTAAAGCAGATAAATATGTTTTTATTTAACGCAAATGACTTCCCTTGGGCAGAATAATTATATGGTCAACAATTGTTCCTTCCCAGTGAGCGTGGAGCACCACTTGTGCTAACAAAATAATTCTTAGCACTTTAGTTCTTTGTGTATTAGGGTGAGTAGGGTCTGGGCCTTCCTACAGGGTGATTCCAGGTAGATGATTTGAGATTCTGACACAGTGAGGACTCTGGATCTTGTGGGAAGTATTAGCTTTGTCTCCTGCGAACAAACACTGGTTTACACAGAAACAGTTCTGCAAGCAAAGGATGGAAGGACACTAATTTCTGAGCTCCCCAGTCCCACTGCTTCCCTGGATTATTGATTTTCTCTCCACACAATTGTGATGCCATCTTTACCATCTTTCTGCCTTCAACTTTAAACCTGTGAGGAAATCCTTATTGTTTTTTGGCTCTGAGAAATTTAATTTAGCTTCTGGCAGCAACAAAAATATAGAAGTTAGTGCAATGAAGGAACAAAGAGACTCCAAGGACCAAGAATGCATGATCTTTTTTTTTTCTTTTGTCTTTTTGAGACAGGGTCTCTCTATGCAGTTCAGGATGGCCTTGAACTCACTTTGTAGCTCAGGCTGGCCTTGAACTTGCAGCAATCCTCCTGCCTCAGCCTCCTGAGTGCTGGCATTATAGGCATGCATTACCATGCCCAGATTTTTAGGTACTTAGATACCATTGTTTTTAAATAATGGTTGGGGCCTTGTGAGGGCTCCTTCTTGGTCACAGAATTCCACTTTCTTGTTGTATCCTCATTTGATGGAAAGTGGAGGGAAGAAGCAAACTGTCATGCATTTTCTTCTAAAAGCAGTAGTCCTATCCATGCAACCTCTACTTGAAGGACATGAGCACCTCTTAGAGAGTCTCCTTGCTAATTTGATGATGTTGGGTTAAGATTTCAGCATATGAATTTCGGTTAGATGGATGATGTTCACATGAACATTTGGACATGAGAAAAAAAACATCCAGTGCATTGCAGCAGGTACTGAAATCTCAGAGATCCCCTCACACCCTGCTGGATTAAGGATTTGGGTGATATCAGGTATCTTCCTTCCGATGGTCGCTCTGATGAGGAGGGGAATGAATAGCAGGCTGAGGTGAGAGGCGAATGTTGACTGTTGACACTTCATTGAAGAGCAAGAGCAGAATCAAGGAAAAGCTGCTGTCTGGGGAACCAGGGAAGTGAACCATAAATTCATGGATCTCAACTCCGTAAATTGAAAAACAGATTTTTTTCCTAACTCAGATTTGGATAAGAAAATGACAGTCTCAGTAGATCAGAAAGAAACAAATATCAATCACATCGCTAGAGAGATGTGGAGACGTGACGTGAAAGCTTGAATGTCTTTCGGAATGTTCAGATTGGGCATCCCGAGACTTCCCCGTGGCATACCACCTGCCGTGCTTTTCAGAGCTTGGCTTCCTCCATTGATTTGGTCAGCATATGGGCATACATTTTACATAGCAAAAGCTGTAGAATTGCAGAATGGGGTTCCCTTCTCCTCCTAGAATGCCTGTCATGTTCAGCTGCAACTCAGTCTCTCAGTGGTGTGCTCAGGATTCATCCAGAATGTCACAGCTGAAGTGTGGCGTTCCCCTAGTCTACCTTCGCATGACACAGCAGAGCACCATGCACAAACCTACAGGGCAGTGCGTCCCCAGCCCTCTGCTCAGAATGGGCCATCGAGCTGTGCTGCAAGGGGTGGGCACTGGTGCTCGGGGGTGAAGCCTGCAGTTTAGGGCACATTTCCCTGTGGTGATTGATGGTAGTACATGTGACACCCGGGGTTTACCTCCCACTCCCCTCTTGTGTGGCTTTGCTGTATGAGGATCCATTGTAGGACTCCTGCTGCCGCACAGCCCCTAACTGGGACATGCAGTTTGTGGCAGAGGGAAAGAGGCTGAGCTGACTCCATGATGGCATCTGTCTGTCTATCTGTCTGTCTGTCTATCTATCTATCTATCTATCTATCTATCTATCTATCTATTGTCTTTTTGAGATAGAGTCTCACTATGCAGTTCGGGCTGGCCTTGAGCTCACTTTGTAGCCCAGGCTGGTTTTTAACTCACAGTGATCCTCCTGCCTCACCCTCCTGAATGCTGGGATTACAGGTGTGCACCAGCATGCCTGGCATTTCATGAAGGCTTTTAAAGCATCTGCTGAGAAGTAGCTCTTGATATATCTGCTACTGGACCCAATGTGGGGAGAATTACAGTTCAACTGGACCCAAATGTGGGGAGAATTACAGTTCTTCCAGACAGTCAGCAGCAAGTTCCTGTGGGGGGAAAAAAAAAAAAAAAAACCAAAGAAACCACCACCAGTTTTCTCAAGCCTTGTCTCCCACCCCAATCTCTGCTAGGACTCTCATGCCACAAGCCACATGCACTTATGGGCATGCTGTGTTCTCACGATTTCTATTTGCCTTTCTCTTCCCATAATGTCCTTTCTCTCTTATTTGTCTGACAGTCTTCTTCTCCGTCAAGTGTCACCTCCCTCAGGTCTCTCATAATCTGCCAAGGGAGAATGAGATATAGCAGACCCTTGAGTTGTGACCAGCCTGACATAGGAACAACTCGGGTCAGGACTGGAATTTTATTTTTAACTTACGACCAAAGTCTTGACTTAGGACCTGTGCTCCCAGAAGGTCTCAGATACAGATTTAACCCTCACAGAGGTCCGGAAGGAGCACGACAGCATCCTTTCCTGTAGGGTATTAACTGAGCAGTCCTGCGCCGGCGTCTCTGAGGGCCCTGAGCTCTGCCTGCGGTCAGCAGAGGGGCTGTGAGGCTGCAGGGGAGCCCGAGCCTCCGTCTGACACCTTGAGATACAACCAGCCCTCAGGCACGCACTGGGCTCGGAAGTCAAGGGTCCACCTTACTCCTTTTGCTTTCTACTATGGCTCTTGATACATGATTCTATCCAACTGTATTATACCCACAATGGATCTGTTTCTTGCAAGAGATTGCTCAGGACAAGGTGGATGTCTTGTTCATCTTGCTTCTCTCCGTCAGAGTTTGCCTTGAATTAGGCACTCAGCATTTTATTGAATATCAAATAAATACAATAATGCAAAAACATATGGAAAAAACTAATGTCTACACCTTGTTTACATGGGTGCTTCTCAAGCTATGATGAAGAACCATTTTAAAAATTGCTAATTTCATGCCCATCAACACTTTTGTGAAACCCTATAAAAATAAGTACTGGAGAAATATCAAGCAAGCACATATAAAATTGCTGTCAGAATCCTAAATGTTTATTCTCACTTTCTATGTGTAGCTCATGGATGATCAGTAGTAAAAATGTGGCTGTGGACCAGGCATGGCACAGTGCTAAGTTAGCCTCATTTATGCATTGAAAGATATTTACTGGGTTCCTCTGTGTGCCAGGCAATGTTTAAGGTGCAGGGCGTTTGGCAATAAACAAGACAGATGAATTTCCTGCTCTCCAAGGGCCTGCTTGGGAACCAGACAAGTGAACAATAAGCAAATACACAATTCGATGAACAGTGTGACTTTGAATAATGAGGGAAGTAGGAGGAGGTAATGCAGTAGAGTAATGGTCTGTGAAGCAGTATTAAAAGGCTGACGTTTTAGTGGAAACCTGAGCATGGCAGAGAGAGGGGAAAATGTTAAGTCCCAAAGGAAAAACAAGCAAAGAGCAGTCAGATAGCTGAGAGAGGACTAATTTGATCAGTGCTTAATAAACACAGGCAGTCAGGTCAGAGGTGGAGTCTGCCCATGGAGCCCAGGCCAGGTCATGAAGGGTTCACAGGTGATGGTCATATGCTTTGAGTTTATTAAAAGAGATATTAAAAATGATATGGAAGCTGCTGCGGGATTCTGAGTGGCACTGGTCACAGTCTGCTTTACATCTAGAGCAAATTGGCAGGCATGCATGTGGCACATGGGCTACGAGGGAAGAACATATCGTTAGGTTTTGCTAATGTGAGAGGTGGTGCAACTTAACTCAGTGGCAGCCACAGATGGATAAAAGCTAACCAATTTGGGGTGCCCTTGCGAGAGACAGCCGATGAGCCCCACTTTTGTTTTGAATATCAGATGTAGGGGGAAAAGAGCAGTCAAGGGTGACCATCAGAATTTTAGCTTGAGTGGCAAGTGAACATGGCTGTCACCTGAGGTTGGGCAGACAGGAAAGGTACTTGTGGAGGGGAGTAGGGTCTACGCCTGAAGATGGAAAGAACCCCCAGGATGTTTATTCTTTAAACATGTTGGCTGCTGATTCATGGAATGTGACCTCATCAACCTTACAGAAGTTTATCTCACTTTCCTTTTTCTGAGTGAAATTTCAAAAATCAAGAACAGACCCTAAAGTTTATAGAAGGCTTCTTATGAACTTCCCAAACAATTAATTTATTTTGCTTCTTTACTTTAGTTCAGGAAAATTTGGTAATACCTTGGCCTGTTCCCTAGTGTTGAACCGAGATGACATTTCACGATCAATGGTACTGGTCATGATATTAACAGCTGCGCAAATCATTGCAGAGAATTCATGTATGTAAACACATACATAACTCACGAAAACTGACCTTGTTTAGGAAAGCATTTTAAAGAATTATTGCTGTATATTTTATGTTGACAGTACAATTAAATTTGAAATAAACAGCAAATGATAAAAACTATGAAAAATTTAATAACTACAAATAATTTAAATAGAAAGTATAAACTTCTTAGAGCATAGCAGAAATGGAAGCAGTACATGTCCACATTTGTATGTGAGGTGGTAAAGTGGACGATTTGAGGAGGATTTATAACCTTAAATGCTTTCATTACAATTATTAGCATGTATTTTGGGCTATCGAAGATTGAGGCTTCAAGCTCATGGAGGGTCTATCCATGACTTATAGGAGAAGCCCTTATTTGTTTGTTTATTTAACACTCTCTGGAGAGTTATAACTGCATCTTGCTTTGGATTTTCATTTTATTCTTTTTTCTGTCTCACGTTTCCTCTCAGGGAGTTGTTTGCCCACACTCCAACTTTCTCTGGTGTCACTGTTAACCAGGTTTTGGACTTGCTAGAGAAAGGAGTCTGTTAGCACAGCAGGTAACACTGGCTCAGACAGATGGCTCACTTTGCACCCCAAACTCTAGTTTCTGTATTCCTGAGGTAGCTGGTGGTTTCAGTGTTTATTTATCTCCCTGGACTGATACTCTGGCTTTATAGCTTAACTCCTATTTTTTCCTTTCCTTTTTTGCAGGTGTGTCCATTTATTTTACAAGTTAATTTTATTTCAAGTATCTCTTCCCAGACATTTAAAAGTGATACACAGCATTAGATTCCACTATTTCTCATCTTCTCTGTTACTAGAGACATCAGTCTGTCCTACTGTTTGTCGACACTGTCTTTTCCTTATAATACTTTATTGTTTCCAGTATGATTCCTTGATATTTCACTATGTGGCTACGTTTTCAACATGTGGATATTTCTTCCTTCTTTTCAAGGCATTCCATTCTTAATGTGTTGTGGCAATGTAATTTGACTGGTATCAAATAGTCTCTTTTGTATTCATGAAAATATGGTTTAAGGCAAGTGTGCTGTCAATTTGTATAAACATTTAATTATTTCCTTAAAATATGTATTTTCTAAATGTTAGAAGAGTTATATACGTGTAAACCTTGTCACTAATTCTCGGATTTTTATACCTGCACTCATTTTTCTGCTGCATAGCAAGGTCTTTCAATATTTCCTTCCATACTTTTTTGAAATGTCAATTTCTTTTCATTCTTCGGCCATATTTTCATTTATATGGTTCATGCTCCCTGCTTAGATCTTCTACCAGAGATGCTTGATAATTTTACCCTAAAGAAGCTGCGTTATTGACTCACTTGGTAATATCCAGCCTCCCACTTTATCTCTTCAAAACTCAGATCAGACATTTGAAAAGATTTATGCACATTCTGTCCAGTATCTCTAGACGTTTGAAATTTAAGAGTTTTTGAATTCTGTGTTGCCAGCACCTGAGTTTCCAAATTTTATTTAACCCACAGAAATCCATGCTCTCACTGAGGGGCCAGCCGTAAGATGGAGTGTGGATGTGGCCGTCCACAGGGAATTCTGATACTTAGTGGATGAATGGAAATGAGATAAACCTGAATATGGCCTGGCTCCATCCTATAATCCTACAGGCCCCATCTCTCTCCCAGAGGGCTCATAGATTCTCAGGGATGTCAGAAAACAAATAAAACAGAGGTCAGCCTTCCACAGCACTCATTATATCTTAGCCAAATATCAAATGTGATAATAAGAACATTGGAAAGCATTATGTGTTTGGTATGTGAAGGAAGCTTATTACTTTTTATTGTATATTGAGATATATCAAAATCATTCTTCCTCTTGTTGTGTGTTAAGTACAAAGAAAAGTTCTATTGCTGGCATTTGATAAAAGTAATGTGATGTCTGCTTTTATTTGTTTTATATTGAGCCCTCTGGCAAAAGACAGCCTCGTCTTTGTTTCTGGTTGATCCTGAGAGAGGAAGGAGGAAAAACAGAAGGATTTGGAACTTGTATTGTCTAAAGGAAAAAGTAATGAAGAAAGTGGCAAAGACAGATAAAAGATGAGCAGATTTATAACATCACTATATTTTTAAGGATGAAAAAACATAAAAAGACCCATAAATTAGTGATATGTGGTTAGATTCAGAAGTTCTGTAAGATTTTAGAGATCTACCAAATTTTCTGGGAAAAAAAAGAAAAAAATGGAAAGAAAATAATCTGCCAGTAATATTATGAAATGTTTTCTCTCATGAAATTCTGAATTTTTTTTTTAATTCTCAAGATTCATAATCACATTGTAACAGGGACAAAATTAAAAAGAAAAAAATTACTTAAGAACTTAGAGTCAATGAACCATTAAAAGGTGTGTGAACTTTAGGAAGGCATAAAGATGTTAATAATGTGATTGATAGGTTTTCTAATGGGAAGCTATGTTTAAGCTGATTCAAAAAATAGAGTTTCTTTTCAATGGCTGAGTTTTTACATGGAAAGATCAGTTCTCCAGTATTCTTGGATATATGAATTCAATTTGCACATGGTTGTATTCAGTCAAATTACCAAATAATATCTAAAATATTTATTTTGGGATGTATGGAAACAGCAATCAAGGCTAGAAATCCAATAAAATATGTATAATTCTACTAGATTATTCTAATTGATCATTGACAATCTGTGCAAGAAAAGTAGTTTTTGAGCTTTCATTTTTCTTGGCTCAACATCTGAGCTGACAGTGTGTTGCTATCAGAAACTTTGCAGACAATGTGTAGGATTCTTCATTTGAAACTGTCACCTGGTAAGGGTGGCGATGATTTTCCTGATCCATAACTCTTAAATGGCTTAGTGGGCTTCAGTGAGATGATTCCACCATCAGCAATGGAGGCAGAATTAACAATAAGAGGTGGCTTGAAATAAAGGCAGGTTGGATGTAAAGGTTGCATATTTACAGTCACGTACTATTGTTTCACTTCTGACTTTTGCCTTATTTTTGTGGCTCCTTTTCTTAGGATGTGCACTCTGTCTGGATAGTTTAATCCATTCCTATGCCTTTGATTTTCAGCTATATGTTAATTAAGTTACATCTCTACTCCAGACTTGATTTGTTCCCAAGCTATATATCAAGCTGCTTTTCTGTTTACTTTCCAATATAATTTTCCTACTTTGTCTAAACCTGAACATATAGTGTCTTCCCCAAATCACTCTGAATCCTATATTCTCTCAATAAATTATGACCTTTTTTTTCCTAAATAGAAAGAAAAAAAATGATTGTCTTTTTCATCTCTGCCCTTTCTGCTCAATTGATGGCTAAGTACAAATGAATACAATTGTCATTAGCTCTACTATGGATTTCTTTCCATCTGCACTGTCCTGGTAGAGCAGGCACCATCACATTCCGTGCCTGCGTCTCCTCCACCCTTCTGCATTAATCTTTCTTGACCCTGCCTTGCCTCTCTGTAATCTTTGTGCAGTTAAGTTCTGCTCTGCATTTTTGATCGTGTCCCTTTCCCAGCTCAAACTCCATACACTGTTCAAGATCCTAATGTAAATAAGGAAGCTATTAAAGCATTACCACACCATTAAGGTATTTTTAAAAAGTATTTAAAGCATCTGACATTGGCAGAGGCTGTTAGAGGAGCTTGGGATGCTCAGAGGCCATAAAGGAAAAGTGGGTCCTGTCACTGGGGAATTGCATAACGGGTCTGTGGATTCCTAACCTTTGCTGGGTATGATGCTATTACCTGACAATTGAGGTAATGGACTAGGAAGACTACCTGCTGACACGTTGGCCTGGGATATCTAATCCTTGGAACTGACGAACAATTGAGCAGAAATCCAGGGAACTGTTGGCACAGTCCCTGGTCTGTGGCATTTTGTTGTGAGGGCCCTAGAAAATTATTACCCTGTGAGGGTCCAATGTTAATTCTAAGGCAGGAGTCATCGCGCTTCCTTTCCCAAGGAGGACACGACATCATTTTCTGAACACTCCTGCTCTGAGGATGCTCCCTCCTGCTGTGTCCTTTCCTTGCCTTTACTCCCAGCATTCTTTCCATCTCTGGGGTTAATCTGACCTTGGGAGGACTGAATAGTACACAAATTCACAGGGGAGTCAGCTTCAAGTCCTTGCAGTCTGGAAGTGATGTGTCTGTGCACAACTGATGTTTTCCTCCATGAGACTCCTGACTCACCTCCTTTTCATTTTGAGGAATGGGTCTTTTCCTGCTCATTGCTGGACATCTCCCTGGGTCCCTTCCTGCACTACAACCTGGCCTGATGAAGCATTTCAAACATCCACACTCAAAAGATGGCCTGTAATTTCCCCCTGAAATCATCTACTTAGGCTGTTGCACTTACCTGCTCTCTTCAGACCCTGGAGAACTTTTTCCCTGTAGAGAGGAGTCATGAAGAAATTTTATTAGATTTGATTTTATGAGGGAAAACAGTTCTGTTTGGTTTGCAAGAAAGCCAGCAGACTCAGGCTGATTAAAAACCTTTTTTTACAAAATGCAGTCACAAGAAAAGACAATGTAATAAAACTTAAATCAGAGGTATAACTTTCCCTTTCCTTTTTTATATTTCTCTAATTCCCCTCTTAGAGGCTGCTTCACTGAAGTACAGTTTAATCTACTTTGTGGAAGGGAGAGATTCATACCAAGATGGCGGACACAGTATCACAATGACTCAACAAACCAGAAGCAAATCACTGCTGGAAGTGACACCATTCTCACTGGCAGGCACGGTCACCAGCAGGTCTGTGTGCCATACTGACACCAAGGGCTGGGGCACTGCTGAGGCATTAGCTTCTTGGCTGGCCCTAAACCTCCAATAAAGCTTTGCTTCCCCCACCCCCATCTATATGTGGAATGTACGTTAGTTATGTAAGCACCCCAGGGGTACTGGGAGGAAAGCTCACAGCAGCAGGTAGCAGTCCCTCGAGGATGTCTGCCTATATGCTGAACTGTTCAGCCTGCACGCTGCCTTCCACGGGCTGCTTAAGTTAAGGCTCTTGCAATGGGGAGTTATCCAGGATTATCAAAGCAAGCTTGATGTGATAACAAAGATCCTCAAATATGAAACAGAGGGAACAGGGAGGCAGGAAGATCAGTGTTATCATGCAGCAATTTAGATAGACTGGCTTTGGAGAAGGCGGAAAGAACCGGGAGCCAAGAAGTTCTAACAGCCTCTAGAAGCTAGAAAGGGCAAGAGAACGCATTTTTACATTTTTATTTTATTTATTTATTTATTTTAAAGAGAACCAAACAAATCAGAACAATGCAAGCAATACAGGACTTCAAGATAAGACCATAGGAAAGCAACAATGGCTATCATAATAACTTTTGTTTTCTTCGAAATAGCTGTCCATACCTTCACACACTAAATTTAAAAAAAAAATCAAAATAGAATGAAACCAATCAAAAGAATGAAAGCATTATGGGATTTCAAAACAAGATAACAGTAAATGAACAATGGTTACTACAATGTCTCGTTTTCTTCAAAATAGATGTCCATACTATCACACATAATCAAATCAAACAGAACAGAATAAAAGCAATCAAAACAAAAGAATAAAAGCATTATAGGACTTCAAAACTAAATGATAGGAAATCAACAATGACTACCTTAATGTCTCATTTTCTTCAAAATAGCTGCCCATGCCATCACCCATAATAGAATCAATAACGAGAACAAATTTTAATTAAGGGTTTCCAGAAAGGACTACAGTCCTGCCAACATCTCGATTTCAGCAGAGTGAGACCCATTTTGGACTTACTTTAAAATTGTAGCACATTATATTTGTGTGGTAGTTTGTAGCAGCAGTGAGAAACCAACAGAGTACCACCTCTCATAGGTAAGGGCAGTTTTCCATAAGGTCTTTCTGATTATCAAAGAAAGGCCACTTGGCCCTGGCCTTGCTTCTCCATGCCCAGCCTTGAAATTTCCATGCAAAACTTCCTGCTAATTTCACACTGCTCAAATCTGCAGCTATAAACACACTAACTGGACATGTTGAAGAGCAAGATTACTAAAATCCTTTGGCTCTTTAAGGTCATGTCTTCTGCGGCTTATTGTGGTAGCCAGGGTTGCAGTGTATGGTTTGTTTGAACTGCTAAGAGTCTAGAGCTCTGACAACATTATATTATGTTGAGTTTGAAATAGATGTCTACAATTCTTCCATCACTGGTTTGTCTCACTTGGGTGAAATTCACTATTATGACATATTTTAAATTTATTTGTATCATATCTTTTTATTAAGTACATTCAAAAGTTCACAGAAAATGTGGCTCTTATAAAATACTTTAAAGCAAGGTATTTATTCATGCCTTTCTGCTCTACAGGAAGAGAAGAAGGTAAAATTTCTAGACTCACACCCATGACATATGTGTACTGGCAATAGGAAATAGTATCCTGGTGGTCCAAAGCAGTGTTCAAAGAGTAGTAATTTATTAAATGGCAACACTGAGTAAGTGGGAATATCCTGAGAATGTTAATACACATTCACATATACTTTTGTACATAAGATAATATAGTCTGTCTAACGGAAAAGAAGTGGAAGAGTACCCTTCTATCTGGAGCTTATCTGAAACATGTATGTGATGGCTGGAGCGCCACCCTCCATCTTGGACCATTAAGACAAAGACCACATTTGGCAAGTGGTGTAGGATGCAGATGTGGTGTGGCTATCTGACTGCCTCTGTGGCTCCCGCTGCAACTCAGGATCACTTGTTCCATTTTAGAAAATAACATAAACATCTAGATTCTGTAAGCCACTATTACTTTTGGTTTTTTTCTTAAAGGAGATCAATTGAGTTGCAGAACATTTTTTTATTTAAAGAGAAAAATAAAACAGATAAAAGGGTAGAAATAATACAGAATTTCAAAAAAATCAACACTAAGAAATCATTAGTTGATATATTACATATTGTCATCTTAGAAATAGTTGTTCAAGTCACAAAATTAAAGCATAGAAAGTAGACAATCAGTGAGAGTACAAACTGTTCAGTGATCCAACAAAAACTTAGTAATATGGTTATATATCTTACACACTTAAATATACATGCATCCTTTAGAGCACTTTCATTCCCTTTCTTTTCTACAATAGCTATTACTCATTTTGGATGTTATTACTCCTACAGTTTTTATTACTTTTTACACCAGAGAGATAATGTGGTATTTATAAATATGATTCTTATTTATTTCACTTATGAGGATAGTTTCCCATTGCCTCCATTTACGTATAAAGTCCTCAAGACCATTCTTTTTATAGCTGAGTAATACTCCATTGTATAAAAATACCACATTTTTTCATCCACTCTGCAGTTGATGGACATTTTGGTTGTCCCAAGATTTAGCTATTACAAATTGTGCTGCTGTAAACATGGGTGCACATATATCACTGTGACATGACCTTTTCAGTTTTTCTGGGAAAATACAAAGGAGGGGAATATCTGGATTGAATGAAACTTCCAACCCTAGTCTTCTGAGGAATCTCCATACTGATTTCCATAGTGGCTGCACCGGTCTACACTCCCACCAACAGTGGATCAGTGTTCCTTTTTCCCTGCAGCCTTGCTAACATTTGTCATCAGTTGATTTCTTGACAGTGGCCATTCTTTCCGGAGTGATATGAAATCTCAACGTTGTTTTAATTTGCATTTCTCAAATGACCAGTGATGGTGAACATTTCTTCATGCAGAACATTTTTACTCTTTAAATGAAAACAGCAGATTTTGTTTCTCCTGTATTTTTAATCAAAGCTCCAAAAACACCTTTGTTTTAGAGACAAAAGTCAACTATAGGGGAAAGTCAGCAATCAGGGTATAGATGAGCCTGACCGGTTGGAACAATCAGTTTTCCAGGAAGGCTTAGACTCAATTTCAAGTGTATCTTGATGGGGTCCCTCTGTAAGTAATGCTGAGTGGGATGAGAAAAGGGGCCACAGTAAGCTGGGGGAGCAGGGTCACCATTGATCTGATCAGAGGAGTTCTGGCAGAAACACTGAAGGAGGCAGGGCTAGTTAAGGGCAGTCAGAGTAACAGCACACCTTGCTTTCCTTCTGCTAGCATTTGCCTTTATTTCTGGGGCTTAAGAAAAGGCCTGGTTTGTGTTATTAGGCTCCGATAAAATGGAATGGCTCACACTTTTCCTGCTACTTCCAGCCATGTAGCAGCAGCTTCTGTTGTTGACCCAGAGAGTTTTGTGTTTTTTTAAGTGTCCTGAAAGAACCAGAGTGGAGGAGCTTAGGCAACACAAAGCAGGCTACACTGCGAAGCTTGAACTAACCGCCAACCGCAGTCTGGTTATTATGGAAATCAACTCCACTGAAAGATCAGGAAAGCTTTAAAGCAAGAGACAATTGCAAGATTACTGCTGTAAAATTCCAGGTTTTACTTGGCTAGAAATAGGGTAGAAGTTCTGGATGAGGCAAAAAGTAGACCAACTTTCTTGATTGTGTTCTGGTTTTGTTGTTTTTCTTTTTTTCTGAAAAATAATTAGGCCAGAATTTAAACTAACCAAGAGGGAAAACTAGCTGTAACACTGGGGTTCTCTGTCCTTTGTTCACACTAGGCAGTTGGTGAACCTGGAGGTCAGAGTTGAGTCATGGTCTGGGCTTCCTCAGTAGCTTCCTTGTAGAAGAGTCATCAGTAATTTCCAGCTTCCAGGAAACGGCATAGGCAGGAGAGGCGGGCCAGTGTGCTTTTCTTCTGCAGTAACTTCCCTGCCTCTGCCCCATGCTCTTCCACTTCCTCTGCCCTCCAAGAATCCCGCACCTCTCAAAAATGATGCCTCCTACTGCGATAAATAGCATAAACTCTAGGTCACTCAATCTATACACAGATGTGTATTGATTTGCAACAGGACTGCAACTTGATAAACCTATCATAAGCTGAATATATAAAGTAGAAAGTGGACTGACTTCACCCAACCCTACAGATGCCCTAGCTCAGTGACAGTGCCAGCTGCATAGTGGCAGTTGTCTCCTTTTGGGATGGTGTGGCTGACTTGACTCAGTGGCTCAGAGTTGTAATTAGGAATAATACAGAAGGTTTCATTGTTTTCTGTGATTCCCTACTTTTTAATGTGGGAGGAGCTTCCACTCTGGTGTCTTGGGTTTGAGTTACAGAGTTTCTTTTCAAAGCAGCTACTCCAGAATTCTGTGAGGTCTGGAAATCATCATAGAAAACAGAAACCCTTCTTCCCTGTGCTTCACAGAACTTTCTCCAAGGGTTGGCTCAGAAAGTATAATTTAACACATACTATGATCCAGATCTCCTGGTTTAGACAAACAGACCTTGTTAAACCTCAGATCCTTATATCCTTGATACATTCAAACAAAGAAAAAATATTTTACTCTTCACCTGGAAATGAATGCTATCAAATACTCATGAAAATAAGGTAAAGCACTCAGAAGGTTTGGGCAACACATAACAAAGTGTGAAATGATGCTTTTAGTTTCCTTGACCCCCACAAACTTTGTCTCACTCTCAGGTTCAAGGCAAAGCTCTTTTCCTGAAGACCATGCTAGAAGAGTCTGGGCTTTGGAACTACAGAGCTGGGTCAGGTGAGTGATGCTAGGTAGGAAGGGTTGTGGCTTGGTGCCTTACATTCCCCTCACTGTGGCTAAATAGGTTCAGGAATCTGGCCTGAGAATGGTCCATATGCAAAAGTGGCAGCTCTGTCATCAACGCTGAAGAAACACTGAGCAAAACCAAACCAAACCAAACAAAAACCAGCTTGGTGATAATACTTGTTGAGATTTTGAACTATGGTTGTGATAAATCAATGATTATCCTCAGATTCCAGGCCCAAGTTTGGATTAGCTGGGTGATAGACTTGAGAATCACAGAGAGATAGATTAATATATCAGCTTTATTAGAAAAAACTAGGTTGAACCAAAACAGATCTATACCCAGACATATAATAATCAAGATACCAGAAATTCAATATAAAAACAATATTAAAAGCCATCAGAGAAGAGAAACAGATTACCTATAAAAGTAAGCCCATCAAGATCATGGCTGACCTCTCAACACAGACCATCAGATCAAGAAGAGCTTGGAGCAAAGTATTCCAAGTCCTGAAAGAAAATGACCTCCAGCCCAGATTGATGTACCCTGCAAAACTGTCACTAGAAATTAATGGAGAAACAAGATGCTTTCATGGCAAAGAGGAACTGGGGGAGTTTGTGACCACCAATCCAACCCTGCAGAGAATACTGAAGGACATTCTAGAGAGAGAGAGAAAAAAACACCAGGATTTTAGGGAAATTTAGAAAGGCCTCAGTGAGTGGGGCAGGCAGTAGAATGAAAGAGAAAACTAGACAAACAAAGGCAGGAAAATAGCATAGCAGAAAAACAGCATAGCAGAAATGAGGCAGAGAAGGATGGCTAGAATCTCTAACATAGATGGCCTTGATACACTATATTGTTAATAGTGAACCAGGATTTAAAACCCACATTACTCATACCACTCTATGTAGATGTATTATATTCTGTTCCAGTCATTCTACCTGTACTAGATTTGAGGACACAGACAGTAATCCTGAAAATAACAGGATATAGTAGAGTAATCATCCTTAATTTCCTATTAATTTAATCTAAAGCTTTGTAAAACCTACACTGTTTTACCATGACTGATCATAATTGAATCTGGTTTGTTAGATTGCTGTTTTGTATTGATAGATTTTATTCAAAGCTGTTATGATTGATAGTATCAAGTCTGAGAGTATAGGCAACTGCACTTAAGATGACAAGATTCACTAGAATATCCACTCTGGCTTGATTATTACCTGCCTTTGAAGTTTTATAGTGTCTACAATGTTTTATTTTTACTAATATTGTTATGTACTGCTGTATTCAATTATACTGCTATTTTCATTTATGCCTGATGATATAGGGAATTCTATTGAAGATAGTAAGAGACAACACAGTAATCATTGTAGATCACCTTGTACTGTGGTTTTATATGACTTTTTGGTTTCATGTTTTTATAAGAATTTGTTTTGTTTTGTCTTGCTATGTTTTGTTTTTCCCTCTAATACAGAAAGGATAGAAATACATGTAGAGACTCATGCATGCGTAGCTGTTTACACTCTCACTGTTTGACTATCTACTTTGTATGCTTTAATTTTGTAACTTGAACAACTATTTCTAAGAAGACAATATGTAATTTATCAACTAGTGATTTCTTATTATCTTTTTTTTGAAATTCTGTATTATCTCTACCCTTTACATGCTTTTGTTTCTCTTTAAATAAAAAAATTAAAAAAAAACTAGGTTGGAGAAAGTGCTTATATTTGTAGATAACTGAAATCCTTACTGTTCCTCTGCATAGATCTGAGATGATTGTATATAGAAAGGTAAAGCAGTGGAGGAAACAAACATGATGCCTGAGTTTTTAAGTTTTAATTTTGAGGTGCTTCTAGGGCTTGTGTGTGGGAAAGGGAAGTAGAATGTAAGGCTTATCTGGCTATCTGTGCTAATTCCTTATGACTTACGGACCTCACAGGATTTAGAGAATAACTGGATTTTAGGACTTGAAAACCCATTAAGCACAGAGCTCATGTTATTAGATTCAGATGGGTGCGGGCCTCACTGGACAGGACCCATACCATTACAGTTGAAGGCTGGGCTTTCTGACATCTAGCTCTTGTTCTAGGACTTGATATTATTTTCCATTATAAATTTTTAACAGACACAGTTTTCTTCATCTATCACATTATCTCATAATATTCTGTTCCAGTCACTGGAGAACAGCAAACAAGCAGTTATATAGATACTAAGACATGGTCTAAAACAGTGGTCAAAAGAACAGTGGTTTTTAGTCTTGTTTTTAAGCTAGTTCCATCTTCCAGGAAGCATTCCTGGAATTAGAAATAAGGGAAAGTAAAAGAAGGCTGTAGGACGTTGTTCTTGTTTGTTTGAACTACTTTTCCATAGGTACCATGTGGTGGGCCTGCCTCACGAAGACTTTGTACTTGAGAATTGTTCTTTTCCATACAATTAATGAACCACATGTTTGCTTGAGACTTGTGATTTGTAAGACACAGGACTTAATGTACTCTCTTAAGATCATCAAATTGTAACTCAGTAAAACTGGAGGCCTCAGAAGAGGAAGACTATGAATCGCTGTAAATGAGGTATTCTTGATGCGCCTCGCCTCACCTGGGAAGATGTTTTCACCATGTTGGCACAAACGCCGCCCTGTCCCTGTCCCTGTTTCCTGCTGCCTGTTTTACATACAGAAGTCAGCACCACAAAAAGAAAAGAGCTTCTTCTTCTTTTTTTTTCTTCAGGAAAAGGGAAAATTCTGAGATACTGCAGTGTCAGAATGATGACTGAATTACAGAAAGATGAGCAATTCAAATGCTCTCCCTCATAAATTTTACTCAGATGAGAAATACAAGACAGATAGTTTCACTTAGAGACATGGCTACACCAATCCTCAGAGACAGGACATGTTGATACCAAAGTGACAAATGCAATTATAGCTACAAGAACATTCTGTCATCTGCCAGTGGAGCCAGTGACTGGGCTAAAGTGTGAGGAGGAGTAAAGAAATTAAGGTTTGATCAGAAAAAAGGCTTGCAGAACAAATCTGGTTAGCTCGAGCATCAAAATCTTAAACTAGCAGTTTCTCCCTCAATTGCTTCCAACTTTTGGATGGCATCATTCATTTTCTAGTGACTTGTTATCACATAGCTGTTTTCAAGATTGAGTAAGAAAGTTTTAAAAAGCAAGGAATTACAGAAATGTATTGTGAAGCTACATTGCTTACTTCTGTATAGAATTAATGAATGACATTCTCAAAATGGGCTTTATGGCACTGCAGGTCATTTATATCTGTTTTTTTAATCAATAATACCTGTCTTAGGTTGAAAAATACATGCCAGAACTTTCGCCTACTACCAGATCATGAAGCAGACTCATCATTTTCCCTCATTTCTTTTCACCCTCTTTTGGGTACTAGCTGGCCCCTTCATTCACTTATTTATTTAAATACTCATGAAAACTTTGGATTGTGCAATGTGCAAGGCATAGTGCTGATGATGGCCGAGGAGATGCAAACTGAGTGAGGTAAATGGTGTGATAGATACATACAGCTAGTGCAGGAAGCAGAAGGCAGAGCCATTCACTTCACTGAAGTGCTCACAACACTGGTTCACATTTGCACTTTGCTATAATTTCACTCACTTCTTCCAGCCACTGACAGAGGTCCCCAAAATGAGACCAAATCTCATGGTTGGGGATGTGCTAATCACCTTTCTCTTGGTACCATTTTTGGGTGAGAATTCCTAAAAGATACTCCCAACTCCTCTTAACTTCCAGAGGATTTCTACTTCTGAATAATTGGCAGGATTCTATCTTACCATTAATGGGATGCTGTAACTGCCAGTGCCTCTCTTTCTATTCAGCAAAAACTAAGTGTAACATACAAGTAGTTTCTTCCCTCTGTCTGTCTACTCGTTAGCTAATGACACTATTTTGTATCCATATCTGTCTCAGTTTGGCTCACACAATCCCTTCACATGCATTTCAAGGATAATATATGTAGAAGAGTGCACAAATGTTAAGAATAAAATGCAGTAGATTTTCAAGGTGACTTTTACACCTGTGTAACCATTTCCAGACCAGAAGCAGAACATGACTGCCTAGAAGTCTCTTTTGTTCTACTGCATAGTCATTATCCAGCCCTTCTTCAAGTTAACCATTGTCTTGACAAGTATTTTCTTTTTCATTTTATTTATTCTGATGGGTAGAGATTGGGTATCTAATTGTGATTTTAATTTTCATTTGCTTAATAACCGTGACACTGAACATCTTTTCATATGCTGATTAGTCATGGAATATCTCCCCCGCTCCAAATCTCCTGTTTACAGTTTTTGTCTACATTTAAAATTGAATGTTCACTTGTTTCTTATTATTTATGAGAGTTGCTTTATACGATGTGGTATGCACAAAAACCTTTGTCCAATATATGTATTGAAAACAGCTTCTCTTACTCTGTGGCTTGCCTTTTAATTTTTTTATTTATTTTTTAAGAGTAGGAAAATTTATTGGGGAATAGGAATGGGAAATAAAAATAGCTCCTGCTAAGAGGGGTTCCGAGTGGGTTGCCAGTGAGCCCACTTTTCTGAGAGAGATTTATAGACCAGTCATGAGGTGGTTACAATGTGGGTCAAATTATAACCAACCAATAAGACTTAAAAATATAAGCCAGACATTAGGGCACATGCCTGTATTCCTAGCCCTGGGGGGGCTGAGTTAGGGGGATTGCTGTGAGTTTGAGGCCATCCTGGGCTACAAGGTGAGTTCAAGGTTAGCCTGAACTGCATGGCAAGACCCTATCTCAAAAAGACCAAGAAAAAAAAAATTGACAAATATATCCACTTTGCTAATGTTGACCCAATAATAGCAAGTGCATATGAATGACATTATTAACCATGGATGATAATCTATAGGCCTAGTCTTACTTTTGGTCTTATATTAAGGAGTCTTAGTCTCAGTGGGTGGGAGAGGATGGCCCATTTCTGAGATAATGGTTTTTTATTGGGAAATCTCAAGTGAGTGGTACCAATAATTTAAAATGTCCATTTAGCCCTAAGGGAAATATATAAATCTGGCCATTGTGACTTTAATCTTCTTCAGATGTGATTCCAGCCAGTTTTGATGTATCCTTATCTTCTGCTTGGACTCCCTCAAAGACTCAGCCTTGTCTGACTGCCTGTAATAGTTCTCCTTAACTTAGCTGTCTCTAATATCCTCCCTAACCGTAGTTGGGGGAGAAGGGGTAGTTCCCATTGAGCTGAGCTGAGCTGAGCTGGTGCAAGGGAGACTGCAGTCAGGAGCTTTCTGCAGAGAGCTACTCTGATGGGCCTTGGATGGAAGTCTGGTTTCAGTTCAGCAGTTATGAACTCTCTCTGCAGATCCATCTAGTGGACCCTGGTAAGAGGGGTCTGGCACACTTGTCATTGGTTCTGTCTGCATGATCACGTGGCGTTTGGCAGCCTCTAGGCAAGAGTAAACAAGTTTTCCAAGAAATTAAAGCATGTGTCATCAAAGCATTCGCACTAGAATGAAAAGGCAGGTTGGGGAAAGGGCCACTTTCGGAACCTGCTCATAAGGGACTGGGGTGGTAGTTGCAACCAATTGGCTGTTAGACCTTTTTACTGATGGAGGTTGTCTATGAGTCTGATTCTTCTTATCGTAAGTTTCTCTAATTTTAGCTGAAAGAAAATGGGCAGTGTGTGGTTTGAAGGATAATTTTAGCTAAGGAATTTAAAGACTCTTGCTTAGCTTTTACAGTTTCCACCATAGTTTTCTTGCTTAGCTTTTACAGTTTCCACCTCACTAAACTATATCAGTGGTCAGCTATAGATACAGTTGGAAACCTCCAGAAGGGGTCAGTGATTGGAGCCCCCTTTAGATTTAGTTTTTATTTCTATGGTGTCCAGTATCAGTCATAAAATAACTATAGTCTTTGTCTGGAAGCACAGGTTAGACCAAAGAGGAGACTTGGGACCTGGGGAGCAGTGAGCGATGATCTAAGAGTTGAGGCCACAGCCCTTCTAGGCTCCTTTGAGCAACAGGGAGCTTAAATAAACCAACAAAAGCAAAATCTCAAAGTAATCAAACATACATATTTCTTATAACCCGTATCCTCCACAAAGTTTCTGTATGTATTTGAGCCCTCGGTTTTGCCACTGTCTCTCTCTCATTTCTTTTTAGTAGGGTAAAAACTGTATTACACAAAATCTTCACACATTGAGAATACATCTTTATACTTACACCTTTCTCCATGTTCTCTCTCTTTTTTTTTTTATCTTACTCACTGTAGTCCTTCTGTAACAAATCCAACAGGCTCCCCCAACCTTTTTTCTTCCTTTTGGTCTTATAATTTAGCATAACAATCATGATGACATTATTATATTAGAACCATTAGATTTTTTAAAAGATTTTATTTAAAGAGGGAGGGAAGCAAAACAGAAAAAAGAGTAGAAACAATACAGAATTTGAAAAAAAAATAAACAGTAAGAAATCACTATTTGATATATTACATATTTTCTTCTTGGATATAGTTGTTCAAGTTGCAAAATTAAAGCATACAAAGTGGACATTCAAACAGTGAGGCTGCAAACAGTTCTGTTCACCGATCCAACAAAAACTTAGTAACATGAGAACCATTAGATTTTGTTGTTATTCTGAAACACTCTGAAATTTCTATTTCAGTATAAAATACCTTTTTAGTTAATGTTTTTATAAAACATTAAATGATATAAGGAAATTTTATCTAAATTTGTTATCTTTTAACCATTTTTTGTTTCCAAGTGATATTTAAGAAGAATGTACTTGTTTATAGTTATACTGTAAAGATTGTTAATATCTAATCTCTGATCATTAGAATGACATTGTCTGGATTGCACAGTGTTTAGGAACCTTTAACTGTCACATATAATCGCCTAATAATGACATAACCACAATCCTTAAAACCTATCTGCCTCATCTGGCTGGCTGTCCAATGCTGGACTGGCATGTACATCTTATCCTAAACAGCTGGAACACAAGTAAGGGAATGCCAGATATTTGAGCCTAAAAAGTTACCACCATAAACAACTTTCATCAGTAGGATGCTTTTAGTTTTACGTCTTTGAAGGTCTGTACACCTGGGAAATGAAAATGTTCTATTTAATATGAAATGGAACTATATTGCCAAGAAGTAAGGGCATCTTTACAGTTCTGATAAATTTAGGAAACTGTGTTAATTACTACAGATAGACTTATTGCCCAACATATGAGTGCATCTCATTTATATAACAAAATATTTGTTTATTCAGAACCAATAGATGTAGATTAAATTTAAATATCAGGACCATACTTAAAGGCATGTCAAGTTTTGATCATTTCATGTGTTTAAGGCCTAACCATCTATTAGTTACTTTGTATATATTAAACTTATGTAGTCTTAAGTCTATATACTTAAATTTATTTTTTATTTTTTAATTTTTTTTTGATACTAGGGATTGAACTCAGGACCTTATGCTTGCCAGGAAGGTGCTTATGCCACTCAGCTATATCCTCAGCTGTAAACTTAACACTTAGGCTTAAAGCATAGCTTGTAGTTAGATGTATACATACACATATGTCCAAATGTATGGTATGTGATGAACTAAGATAATAGTTGTTTATTTAACCAATCATGAAGATTATTGCAGACATTTCATAGGTTAATAAAAACTTTTTAACTCATAAAACCCACTGTTTAGTAACCAAAACCCTAATGATAAAACACAAGACATTTAGGCTCCAATCTGCTATGACAGTTTTTCCCATTTCGGGAAAAAACCCCACAAAACCCCCCTCAAAAAACAAGGGAGAAGGCATCACTTCTATGCTCTATGCCCATGCCAAGGCGTCCCTTTGAAGTAGCCCTGTCCAGCAGCAGCAGTGGCAAACTGGAGGTTCGAGGAAGAGGCCAGAGCTGTTAGCCACCCTGAGCGTGTGCCTGGGCCCCTTCCTCATGGTCCTGTGACCCTTGGACCATGATTAGTCGGAGGCTTTCCACTTTCAGAACCGCAGTTAGCATAACTGACCCGGCAAGATGTTCTGGAGAAAGATCATGACGAGTGAGAGGCAGTCCTCTGGGGCCAGGGGTCAGGGCTCCCCCTTACTTCCTATTTCTGTTTAAAACTGTCACTAAACTCATAAGGGTCGTAAGGGTCACTAGGAACAGTTTTGTTTCATCAGTGAACTTATCTGTGCTATGAAATCCAGTCAGGCTGCTCTGCAGTGCAGCCTTCTTGAAGAGAGGGGGAAGGGAAGAGTTAACTCACAGTTTTGCCTGCGGGTGGAAAGGCTGATACATTTAGAATAAAACTTTCATTTATTCTGCAAAAGGTTGAAGATCAAATCTAGACCAGCTTTTAGAACATGACCCAGGGATAAGTGACAGTGAGCTGAGCTCCAGTAGGGCTGCAAGAAGGGGGACTCACCACTTGGAAACTGGGTCCTGGAATCGGCAGCCATGAAGAGATGTCATGGTTGGAACACGGTGTGGTAAATTGCAGTAGTTTTCAGGGGCAGAGCAATGGAGAAGGGGACAGACGAGTGACTCTGTCTGGCAAAGAGTTGACTCCTAACCATCTCGGGCAGAAGGACAAGCAAGACCAAAACTTCCCCAGGGCGGGTCTCTAGCCCCTAGCAAAACAGGCCACTCACCTCCAGAGATAAACACTACCATTGACTCCAACTGTATTGCAAGCAGAAATCCAGGCCTGAATGACTCTCTGTCCTGCTGGTCATGTGAGAAACCTCTGTCCAGGCACTGGGTCATCCAAAATCCTTCCTAAATCAGCATCAGCTCTGATCTCCTTCTAACCCAGGGATTGGGGCTATGTAGTTTATAAAAAGATATCTATCTTTGTTTTCCTTATAGATGAGCAGGAATTTTCTAGGCATTCAGGAGCTTCTGATTGAAAAGGAAAGCAGATTTTCAAGATAAAAGAGAAGCACATCACTAATTACTGACAATGATAGCAACTGGCCATAACAGAGGTGAATTGCCAAAGCCTTTCCCCTAACCTCAGACATGCCCGAGAGCTACTGCTGTGAGCAATTCAAAATTCAGAAAAGCCCTCCTTCCCAACAGCCCTCTAAAATAAGACAGCAGCCGTCCTGTGACCCCCAAACCAGTCAGGAAAGGAATACAAGTACATTTAGCAGCCAGTGTGGAAGTTTAAATGCAGTTTATGCAAAACAGGAATATAAGGCCCGGCCTGCAAGAAATTAAAATGTCCCATCAAAAGAAATCTAACTAAATATGAAGGCATCACAGTCTTCCCTGCTCTCAACTTTTAACACGACTCAGGCGATGAACCAACAAAAGGCATGTGTGAATGACAGTTTTGATTACTTAAATGAGTCACAATCCAGAATGCATACAAAATATGCTATGAAACAGAAGTAAATGCATATGCCTTCCGGTTACCTCTGTGGGATACAGGGAAAAATGTAACTTCCAAGTTGCTAGGCATCAGAAACACCAAGTTCAGTTTCCCCAAGATTGAGGAGTGAATTCTAAGGAACAAAGGAGGTTAAGAGTAGGAAAATTTTATTGGGGACTAGGAGTGGAGAAAAGAAGAGCTCCTGAGAGGTAGGAAGGGGCCCAGTGGCTTGTCTGTCTTTTTAGTTTTTGAAAGAGATTTTTGATGGTCAAGTACTTACACATCTTATTCATTCTTTTAAAAAAAATCAGATTTTTACTTTGTTACTAGTCTCTGCTTTGTGCTGTCCATTTCATTGCTTTTGCTTCTATCTTGTTTAGTTTTTTTCTATTTTCTTAGGTGTAATTTTGCTATTTTTCTGTTTTCTTAAGACGCATATTAGTTTTTCATTTTCCCCCCTATATATTTATTTATTTAAGGGTTACAACTTTACTTCCCAATAAGCTTTGGCATAATTTCTTAAATTCTGATAGTATTTCCACTGTCATTGATTTAAAAGTATTTTTCTAATTTGTTTTGCAGTTTGGTCTTTGACAAATGGGTTTTCAGAAGAGCATGATTTCCAAATATTTAGAAATTTTCTGGTTCATTTTGGTTGTTGCTTTTTAATTTAAAATCATCATAGGGAATATTTTAAATGGTTTTCAGTTTCTAAAGTTTGTTGAGTTTACTTGAAGAATAGTTTGAAGACAGGAAAGACGAACTCTGTCTCTCCTATTATCTGCTCACAACACAGAGCACAACACAGAGAGATCTCATCTGTGGTTTGGAATGTGTGGGAATTTCTCCCCAGCAGCAAGTAAGCAATCAGTTCTGCAGTAGACTTCAATTGTATGCACTCTAATTTAATTCAAGTCTCGCACTATCTATCTGTAGAGTGTCAGATCCCACAGACTGAAGGAATTTATGACCAACTGGATACAAATTGGAGTTCTCAAGACCCTTTCTTTAAGATTTATTGTTTTGCTAAGGTGGTTTATAGATTCAGGGAAACATTTACTTACATTTGCCAGTGTATTTTAAAAGATATTTTATTTTTTTAAAGGATATTTTGAAAAGTGAAAATAAATATCCTTTATTTCATGTAGGCGCTGGTCTGTTTAGGTCAATGTCTGGAAGTAGTCTGAGTGCAGAAGCTTCTGTCCCTGTAGAGTTTTGGGGTGCACCATGCCCTGGACTTGTTCCTCCCCTTCCCATAAGCCTCCTTGTGTTCAGCTGCTCTGTCCTTAGGTGGTTTATGGAGACTTCATTGCATCAGTAAGATCGAGGCAGGGGCAGCTGTGCAGAACCGTGACTGGAAGAAGGTTCTGGTTGGATGCTCTTAGTCTATGTGCGGAATTCTCCAGGACTCTCCTTGGTCTCTCTGTATGGTGTTCCTTGCTCCCCAAGTGTGGGCCAGTACCTCTTCTGAAATGGGGAGTCTTATCTTCTCCAAGATAAGGCAGGCCAGAGAATTTCTTTATGGCTAGCTCAATGGCAAGGGAAGATTAGAGTATATCTTCATCATCTATGTCTCCTTGGGGAGGACACATAATACCTTTATGATGTGTCTTGGGGGAAACTATGAGCAGGTAAAAGGAGGTCAGGAGAATGTCAGAGAGAGAGAGAGAGAGAGAGAGAGAGAGAGAGAGAGAGAGAGAGAGAGAGAGAGAGACTGGGAGATTGTTACTTCCTGAAGCCTGCATCTTGGGTCTAACTCACTTCACGTTACCATCTTTCAGATTTATAATTCCAAAGCTGTTCTGAAGTTCCTGTAGGAACCAAAGGCAGGAGATAAAATACTTCAACAAAAGCCATGCATATTGTTCTAGTTTTTCAGGAAATAATAAGGACCATGGGAGTTTTGAGTCAGAAACTGTGGACAAATATCTCATAATAGTGAAAATAGTTTGGGGCTCATGTGGCTAAATAATCTTTATGCACTAAAAAAGACTGTGTTCTTCTGTTGTTGAAATAATCCTCTGAGTACATTGGTTAATTTTTAAGTACTCTTAAATCTTCTGTATGCTTACTAGATCTTGGTCTGCTTTTCTATTGGGTACTGGCGATTTGTGGTAAAATATCCTCAGTGATTGTGAATCATCCCTTTTAACTCTTACTATTTCTGCTTTACCAACATTGAGACTAGATGTGGTGTGCATACCTTACAATTTTCCTGATGGATTGTAACTTTGATGTTTAAGAACCAGTACTGTTAAAAGAATTACTGTCTAAGAAATCACAAGTACTACAGTTAGCTGCATGTTCAGAGTTGACATGATGGAATGCAGAAGGAAGGTTTGAGAGAATAAAAAGCTATTGAAATTTTGGATGAGAGTAATGACAAGCCAGGGTGAGTTCCAAGAGTCAGATGTGGTTGATCCCATCCTGTGGATTTCACAGGAGAAACACAGAACCAGGGCCGGTGCACTCACCCATTGGGGTAGTGCAGGACAGTGTTCCAATCACTACAGTGCTCGCCTGAAGGGGTTCTTGGAGACAGTATCTATTAAATTAATGACTTAAAGTTTTTCTGTCGCTGTAGTTTAGTTTTGAAGCCATCTAGTTTCATTTTACTGAAGATGTGATGAATTAGTGGTGATCAGATGGCGATCAGTGATTCAATTTTATCACTAATCATAGGTAGCTTAATTCATACTCACACCCGTAACCCACCATTGGGAAAAGTCAGGAAAGTAAAAGAATATTGACATTGAAACCTTACAGCTTCATGAAGGGCATACGGTCACGATATGCAAATTTACTGCCCAATGAATTTTGTATAAGTCTGTAATTTGGCAGGCATCTGATTGAAGTTTTTATATAGCTTATACAAATCTTAGCAACACTTCAATAAGTGATGTTAAAAGAAGAAATGTACTGATCAATGTATTTATCCTGTCACTGATTGAGAATAAGGATATTTCACTGACTTAACATCTTATTTGGGGAGAAATCCTTACAAATAAGATGTTGAAACTTTTCTTTCATCTTCCTACATAGAAAAAAAATACAAAAATTACAAAAATGAACCAGTTAATTATTTTAAATACATATGATTTTTGCAATGTGATATCAGGAAATGCTTAAAAACCTACTATCGATCTTATACCACATAGCCAATTTTAATGCACATTTTATATATAATTCATTCCAAACTAAGATATAATACATGTAAGATTGACCCCAAATCAAAGGCTCTTATGGCAATTATATTTCTAAATTCAGTTCAGTGGATCACAAAGGTCTGAGCTAAGATTTATTGGTCCAAGGACTGTATTTCTGTAGGATGAAGTGTACTTACTTGACTAAGTATATTCTTTAGGGCTTGGAAATTATGTGAAATATTTTGATAATTGCATATAATTATTGTATAATCAGGACTGATGAGATGTCCATGACATCTATCCAGTTAGCCTATGTGTGTAATTGTTATTTTAAAATCCTTATTTCCCCCAATCAGGTTAGTTAACCTTTCAAAAACTCTAACTGTGAGCCTGGTTCATTTAAATGCTATCTGCTACAAGATGGTTCTGTGGAGAAAATTCATTGTAGGGTGCAGTGCTGATCTTTTTGCTGCATTTGGAAATGTCTTTATTGTGCCTTTATTTTTCAGAATGTGTAATTATATGTTGACAGTACTTTAAAGACATTGTTCTATTAGGTTCTCACTTCTGTCATTTCTGTTCGGTATCAGATATCAGCTCTATTTTTGCTTCTTAGAAGATGATGTGCATTTATTTTTCTGACTCTTAGTATATTGTTTTATCTTTAGATTTTATCAGTTTTACTCTACTGTGATTAGGAGTGTTTATCTTATTATTTATCCCCAGTATGGATTATCACACTTGTTGAATATTTGCTTGATGTATTTCATCATTTTACAAAAATTGAGTCCATATTTCCTCACATATTGTTTCAGTCACATTATTTATCACAAATTTTTACCCCTTGGGAAATCTTTTATATGTATGCTAGCATTTCAATATCCTTTATATCTATTATTATTTTTCTATATTTATAGCATTTTTTCTGTGCCCCATGGGGTATACTGAGTCTAACCTCTCTTCCATGTTGTTAGTCTTGTATTAGTCCACTGGGTTCAATCTGCTGCACATTCTCCAAGTTTGTCTAAGATTTATGTTTTTCATTTCTAGAATTTCAATTTGTTATTTCCAAATGTTTAGCCTACATTTCTCTGAAAAATACAATATTACTTACTTACTTTTATTTCTTTAAGGTATGATGGACATGTGAAAATCTATACAAATTTCAAATATATTACTTGATGAGTGTGAAAAATTTTACTTCTCTCTCCCCCAACTTTATATTTCAGATGCAGAATGTACTTCTTTTTAAGTCATGTATTCAGGAAAACATTTCTTTTTGGTTATAGTTATTCTTAACAATATGTTTATCTTTGAGCTCTAATACTAGGGCTTAAAGTGATTTATATAGTACATTGCAGTATTACATTATTCATTTTCCTATAAATTTACCTTTACCAGTGAGGTATACTTTCATATGTTTTTCTGTTTCTGTGACAAATCCTTTCATTTCAGTTTGAATAACTCTCTTTAGCACTTGTAATGCTGGTGTACAGGGATGAACCTGGTCAGTTTTTATTTGCATGGGAAAGACTTGATTTCTGTTTTATTTTTGAAAGACAGGTTTCCTAGGTTTTGTATTCTTGATTGAAATTTTTTATTATTTAAGTACTTTGAATGCATCATTTCACTCCCTCCTGGTCTGTAAGACATCCACTGGGGATCTGCTGATGGAATTATGGAAGTATTTTTTTTATATAAGGTACGGTTCTCTTATTGCTTTCAGATTTCTCTTTGTCTTTGACATCTGATGGTTTGATTACAGTGCAGACCTCTTTAGGTTTAAACTGTTTAGAATCCTCTGAGTTTCATGAATCTACATGTCAGCTTCTCTAGATAGCACATTTTTTTTTGTTTTAATAAAGTTTCTGCTCCTTTCTTTCTCTTCCTCTACCCTCCTCCTCATCCTTTTCTCCTTCGCCTTTTCTCTCCTCTTCCTCCTTTATTTCTCTTACTCCTCCTACTTCTCCTTTTCTTCTTTCCTACACTACCACCTTGCTTCCTTCTTACCATAATGCATAGATTGGTTCATTTGATTATGTTCCATAGGCTTCCTTCTTTCTTTTTTTATTCGTTTTTCTTTTTTGTCTCTCAGAATGGATAATTTCAAATGACCTGCTTTTGAGTTTCTGATCTATTCTTTCACTTGATTAAGTTGGCTGTTGCAATTACTTCATTTTTCAGTCCTTTATTGTATTCTTCAGTTTGAGGGTTTGTTGGCTCACTCTTATGGGGTCTATCTATCTTTTCATTTGACATCTCATTTTGTTCACATATTATTTTCCACATCTTATTTGGTTGTCTGTGGTCTCTTGTAGTTCACTGCGCTTCTTTATGATGGTTATTTGGAATAACTAGGTGGTTTCACATCTCTATTTTCTTTCAGCTGCATTATTGGAGCTTCATCTTATTTCAGGGATGCCACGTTTACTTTATGTGTCACGTTCTTTGGATCTTTGTATTGGTATCTGCTCACTTGAAGAAGAAGTCACCTCTCTCAGCTGTTCTAGAGTAGTTTTGATAGGGAAGGCCCTTCACAAGTCAGCTGGATCAGGGATTCTGGGTAGCCTGCAGTGGACCAGCCAGTAGGGCCTGTAGGCAGATAGGCCTTGTGCCAGGATCTGCTGGTAGGTGAACATACCTTGTGCCAGGGACTGTGGACTTTTGGACTGCTTGGCTTTTGAAGAAAGTCTCATGTTAACTTTGTGTATTAGTATAATTTGTACTGCTGTAATAAATACCTAAACTTGGGTACTTTGTAAAGTCATTTCTTAATAATAATTCTTTTAAAGTCTATTTCTAGTAACTTTGATAGTCTCATTTTGTATCACTTTGTCCCAACTGTATTTTTCTCTCTTAGTTTTCCTGATAGGCTTATTAATTTTATAAATCATGTATAAAAATTGTAAAGCCTCTGCAGGAAATGTTAGCTTCTACAAAGCAGCTTAAATAAAAGTGCAGCACCAAGGAAGAGTTGGTGTGAGACTATGTTTTAGTCTTTTAAGGTCCAGTGTACTCTAGCGGGCCCCTGTTCCTGTAGTGTAGTCTTTTTAGTGGTGGAAGCTCGGATTAATACCCAGAGCCCGGCCACTTGTTGGGACTTGAATTTTAGATTTTACTTCCTCATCTTTACAAGACTGCTAGGTGTTTTCTTTAGCTTTTTAGCTACTTAGCTTAGCCCTTTGGAAAGGGCCACTCCAGTTCATAGCCTATGTGACTTATAAATGAATAAGTAGTTAGAGAAGAAAAGCAGCAATAAAATGCCAGAGGTTAATTTCAGTGTTTTTCTTTATTTCTGGAATCTTGGTCTTTGGATGTTCTGGTAACTTTCTGAGGCCTTCAGGAGTGTGTGTGTGTGTGTAGTTATTGATAGGAAGCTTGGATGCTAAAGGAATTTTCATAATCTTTATTTATGTATTCTTTGGGTCATGTGTGGTTTATGTGTCCTTAAAACTTACTCCACGTGTTTTCTATAACAAAACTAGATTAAAGAAAAGCAAAGGACTAGGAATAACCACAGCAGTTTTGAAGAAGAACAAAGGCAGAAAATTTAGAGATATCAAAGTGATATCTAAAGCTATGGTAAGTAGGAGAGAATATTGGCAGAAGGACAGACAAATAGTGCAATGGAATAGACTGGTGTATGGAAACAGAACTAGCCATAATCACTTGATTTATAACAAAAGTGTCATGGAAGGCATTTGGGGAAGGATGATCTCCAGTAAAGATGTGGGATTAAATCAATGAAATGAAAGAAAAAGCTGTCATATGGCATCATAAACAAACTTGGTATCAGATAGAATGTTGTTTACAGGTATAACTATGAAATTCCTTGAATATTGTGTAAAAGTTTCTTATGATCTTGAGATAGGGAATGATTTTTTTTCATCAGGGCACCAATAGCATTAACAATAAAGGAATAACATGATAAATAAATCTACTAAAAATAAGGTACCTATGATATATACAAAAGACACTAAAACAGCTGATATTTTAATTGATACAGATAGATATTTGTAATAATTAGACTTGTATCTTGCCTATAAAGAAATTTTACAACTCAAACTTTCATGTCGAACAAATTTAAGAATAAATGGGTGTGAGCAGGTACATCACAACAAGGGATATTCAAATTACCAACAAGCATGAAAAGTGCACTACCTGAGAAGACAAGATGGCGGATCAGTGAGCAGCAAAATACAAAGCCTCCCAGGAGAAACAACTCATATGCTGGAATAAAACACCCTGGAGAAACCCAGACAGAGGGAGACGGATCCTTTTGACACAGGAAGAAATTAAAACATAAAAAAGCTCATCAAATATTTCGGGACTACAACTGAAACAGCTAAATATTAAGGAACACAGCATTTTTGTGGTGACTTGCCAAGTCTGCACCAGCTTGAATCTGTGCAGCCAGCAGAGCCGCCCAAACTTGTTCTTGCTTCCACTCACAGGGGCCACGGCAGCGCTGAAGTCGGGGGGGTTGGGAGCCCAACGGAGAGTGGAGCTGGCAAAGGGACCTCCATTAATCCATGGTCAGTGCTGGGAATGAGACACCCCACCACGGAAAGGGTGTGACCAAATGGGTGACATGTTGGAATCGGGCAGGAGGAGCCTGAACTGGGAGTGACAGTGACTTCAGTTGGTTCCTCCCTCCCAAGAGCAGATTTGTGGGATTTGCTTGGACTGGGCTGGCCCCTGGCCAGGACCCAATGAGCTGTCCCAAATTGATTCCCTGAGCCTAGCAAGTACTAACTTGGTGAAGGCAGCTGAAGTTTGGCTGGCCCGGTCGGGAGGGTCAGGCATATGCAAATGCTGCTTACACCTCAGTGACAAGAGCAGGCAGGAGAGGGCAGAGGTCCCTCGCCAGCATGCTTCAGAGGAAATGTGGCCAACAAGGAAGGGGGCTGGGGCCTGCACTGTAACCTGTGTGGAGGAAGCCAGGACCATGACAGGAAAGAGAGGCAGGGGGAGGCCCCCAGCCCAGAACCCTGAGAGCCCTGATCCAGGAGAAGGAAAAACAAGGGAGACTGAGGGCCACAAACACGCAACATCAGACATGGCTTCAATGCACATTAATGGATATCTTCGGGACCTTGTAGACGAGCTCAAAACTGAAATATTAAATCAGGTAAAGCAGGATATGAGTAGAGTAATAAAAGAAATGCTCTCAGGAAGCATCTCTCAGGATGGTACAGACGGAGGAAGGGAGGAACACAAAAAAAGGAGAGAAACATTCGGTATAGAATATAAAGAAAATATAGACTACATGAAGCAGATTCAAAGAGACTACGAGGAAATTAAAAACTCCATTGAAAGCTGGCAAAACACCTTAAAAGAAACTAAGGATAAACTATCAAAACTTGAAGACAAGTTGGCAGTGTGTGATCATGAAAGGAAAGATCTCTTAAAAATAACAAGGAAACAGGCAGTAAAAATACAAAGGCTAGACAATGACAAGAGAATCTACAATTTAAGAATAAAAAATGTCAACGAAGAAGCAGGAGTACATACAGGCGAATTACAAAGGCTATTCACAGAAATAATTAAGGAAAACTTCCCAAGCATGGGAAAAGAAAATGACATTCAGTTGTGTGAGGCATACAGAACTCCAGCCACCTACAACCAAAGCAGATCTACACCCAGACATATAATAATCAAGATGCCAGAAATTCAGTATAAAAACAGAATATTAAAAGCCATCAGAGAAAAGAAACAGATTAGCTATAAAGATAAGCCCATCAGAATCACAGCTGACTTCTCAACACAGACCATCAGATCAAGAAGAGGATGGGGCAAAGTGTTACAAGCCCTGAAAGAAAATAACCTCCAGCCCAGATTGATGTACCTTGCAAAACTGTCACTAGAAATTAATGGAGAAACAAGATGCTTCCATGACAAAGAGGAACTGGGGGAGTTTGTGACCACCAATCCAACCCTACAGAGAATACTGAAGGACATTCTAGAGAGAGAGAGAAAAAAATACCAGGATTTTAGGAACAGTGGCAGAAAGGCCTCAATGAGTGGGGCAGGTAGCAGAATGAAAAAGAAAACTAGACAAACAAAGGCAGAAAAATAGCATAGCAGAAATGAGGCAGAGAAGGATAACTAGAATCTCTAACATAGTTGGACTTGATACCCTATATTGTTAATAGTGAACCAGGATTTAAAACACACATTACTCACACTACTCTGCTTAGATGTATTATATTCTGTTCCAGTCATTCTACCTGTACTAGATTTGAGGGCACAGACAGCAATCCTGAAAATAACAGGATATAGTAGAGTAATCATCCTTAATTTCCTATTAATTTAATTTAAAGCTCTGTAAAACCTACACTGTTTTACCATGACTGATCGTAATCGAATCTGGTTTGTTGGATCACTGTTTTGTATTGATAGATATTATTCAAAGCTGTTATGATTGATAATATCAAGTCTGAGAGTATAGGCAGCTGCACTTAAGATGCAAGATCTACTAGAATATCCATTCTGGTTTGATTATTACCTGCTTTTGAAGTTTTATACTGTCTACAATATTTTATTTTTACTAATATTGTTATGTACTGCTATACTGTTATATTCAATTATGCCTGTTGATATAGACATTCTATTGAAGATAATAAGAAACAACACAGTAATCATTGTAGATCACCTTGTACTGTGGTTTTATACGACTTTTTGGTTTCATATTTTTATAGGAATTTGTTTTGTTTTGTCTTGCTAAGGTTTGTTTTCCCATCTAATACAGAAAGTATAGAAATACATGCAGATATTCATGAATGCATAGCTGTCTACACTCTCACTGTTTGACTATTTACTTTGTATGCTTTAATTTTGTAACTTGAGCAACTATTTCTAAGAGGACAATATGTAATTTTAACTAGTGATTTCTTATTGTTTATCTTTTTTTTTTGGAATTCTGTATTACCTCTACCCTTTACATGCTTTTGTTTCTCTTTAAATAAATAAAAAAAGAAAAGTGAACTACCTCACTAATCATCTTCAAAATCAAACCAAATTGTGATGACTTGTCTCTATAAACCCTGGAGGAACAACAGCAACAAAAAAGGTAGAAACTATTAAGTGTCGACTAAGCTATGAAGTGGCTGGAACCCTTTAACAGTGCTGATTGGAATATAAGCTGTTATACTTATTTTGGAAAAATTTCCCATGTCTGCTAATGATGAATTTTTAGCAGTTTTACCCTTAAATGCATGATCAACGGAAATCTGTTCAAATGAGTTGTACTGGGCCATTCATATCAGTAGTATTTCTAGTAGCCGCTATGTGGGAGTCATCCAGATATCCATTGGTAGTACAATAGATCAGTGAACGCTGGTGCATTCATTCAGCTGTACACTCTGCAGCTGCGGAGGTCAGGACTTCCTGCTATACACAGTAACATAGATATTTCTTCAAGAAGAATGTTGAGTGAAAACTAGCCATATGAACACAATTTGCCATAGGATTCCATCTAACTAAAACTCAGGAACTGGCAGAACTAACCTCACATGTTTGATATTGGAGTAACTTCCTTCAGGATGGTGGTGATTTCAACAGGGCATGGGAAGACTTCAGCGGGTGATATTCTAAGTCTTGATTTGGATGCTGGCTATATGAATATCTTTGTGGCAATTCACTGGCCAAGTTAAAGTTATGTTACATGTTACATTCAAGAAACTTCTATCTACAAGTAGATAAATGCCATTTAAGTGGAAAAAATATAAATAAGATTTGATAATTTGAATTATAATTTTAAAAATAATTGAGTTCTCTAGGTAGGTCTCTCCAGGCAAGAGGAGATAGCATAATGGTGCTGCCAAACTGCATTGGCCCTTTCTGCATTAGGAGTTCTTTTGTGTATTTTCCTTCAGAGACTACCTACCTGTCTCTAGATGGATTTAGGTGCCGGTTAGATTTGGCTGCAGACTTAATACATTAACTAGTGACATGGAAAATTTTGACATCTAAGTAGGAAGATGGGCATTTATTTTACAAGAACTTCTTTAAAATCACAGTGTATCTTGGACAGTTTGACTCACATCATGGATGAATTCTTGCAGCAGTTAATGTAGCAATGTAGCAATGTGTTGCATTTCCACTTCCAAATACTAAAATAGCACTTATAGTCATGGGCCGCCTCTCTCCCTCTGTCTGTCTTTCTATCTCTCTCTCTGTCTCTGTCTCTTTCTGTCACTCTCTCTCAAAAAAATCAACATACTCCTCAAGAGTAAATTTATATCATCAACCTTATCGTACTTTTTCCTTTGCTTTCAGTGGTTTACTCATAAAATCCAGATTTTCTAGATAGTTTAAGAAAATACAGTTGTAAAGGATGTAAAATAAAATTGTTTAAAAGTATGGACCAATATACTCGACATTGTAAAATGAGTTAAGATTCTATTTGGAATCTGTTAATTTGATTGCATTAAGAATTAAGGAATGAAATATGGAGAGAACAGAAAGGGCAGTTTTTCTCCCAAGTTACTTTGCTAAATTGGAAGTGAAGGTATAAGACAGGTGTGTGGTATCAAAATTACAGTAAATTCTGAGGATTAATTATTTGAATAATGATCTAAAGAATATTTCATTGAAAATAAGCTCCTTTAGGGGTAGGTAGGACGAAGGGGTTTGCAAGCTGTCTGCTTTTCTGTGTATACTTGCTTCATTCAGTTTAGTTTTCTCCTTCCAAAGAATGTAATGTGCAGAGTGATTCCACCTGAGGGGGGCAGTGTGTGCCTGCTGGTCTGTGGTGGACTCTAAATCTTTGCATTGGAGAGAACACAAAAATGCCCTGCAGAGCTCCAAGGAGGGCTGTGATGGGCCATGCAGGACTTCACTGTTTCTGAAAAGGCAGCTCGCCTGCGAACAAAACCAAAAAGGGATCAAAATGGAAAATCAAAGTTTCGTCAGGTTTTCCACAGTCCAGTAGATGAGCAGCTTGTCAAAAGATTATTCTGTAAAGCCCTCTAATAGGCTTTCCAAACCCTCTTTCTTAATGCAGTCAAAACAGAGATAATGAAATCTCCCCAAAGGTCCGCCCTGGAGCAGCTAATGGATTTGTGTGGTTTCCTCATTGTCCTGCCTTGTGGATCAGAAGCAGCTGTGCACCCTCGTCTTTATCTTGCTTCTTTGATTGGAAGGGGAACAGAAAACCCTGCCTTCCATGAACTTGGACAGTTTTGCTTTTCTGAGGAGTACCACTGTCCAGGCAGGCTTATTCTGAGTGTGTGGGAAGCTCTAATGATAGTCTGGAAGGCTTGTTTTATTGACTGCATCTGAAGACAAATCTATTTTCTTTTCCTCTCAGGCGCGAGGCAGCAAGAAAAATGGGGCTCATCTCAGCAACACTTCAGATCCCTCTGGTGCCCTCACATGCCCTTCTGCACGGCGCTGGCTGCGGTGGCTCCTGTGGGCCAGAACCGCCTGTGTGGAGCCCGCGAACTTCATTCCCTGAAGCAGGCAGGAGAAGGTAACGACAGGGATGGGATGCCGCCCTGCTCTAGCGTCCGTAGACTTTCTGAGCTATTTCTCACTTCCGAAGCTTAACACTACCAGGGCTCATTTGCTTATATTTAAAAGTATTTTTCACAGCCCTTTTTTGGGGGGGTGTAGAATATAACAAATGTGCTGGTAAGTGCACAGGAAAAAGATGTACAGTATAAGGGGTTCATGGTTTATCACAAAATGAACAAGGTTAAAGTCCTTGACCAAGACAGAGCATGAGTGAAGTGTTCCTCAAGCTTTTAAGTCACCAGCCCATGTTCCTGCCGTGTCTAACCAGTGCCTGATCAGCATAGAGAACAGTTCCTTGCCCTGTTTTTTGTCTTTACCTCCTGGATTCGTCAGGGCTCTCCTGACTCTGTGTGTGTGTGTGTAATATATTACAGGAGATTTATTCTGGGAATTGGCCCATGCAATTATGAGGCAGAGAAGTTCCATACTCTCCAGGTGCAAGTCCAGACCCAGGCAGTCTGGGAGGTATAATTCAGCCTGAGACTTAGGAACGTTGATAGTATCAGTCCTGCTCTGAGTCTGAAGACCCCAGCAGGGTCACTGGAGGTGGTGTAAGACTGGAGAGGGTTGGAAAGCTCAAGAACCGGAAACAGCAAGACCTGAGGGCTAGGGAGGCAGAATCTGCATTTCCTCTGAGTTAATGCTCTAGTGTGTCTTCAGCAGGTGGGGTGATTCCTGCCCACTGCCACAGAGGGCAGTCTTTGTTACTCAGTGGGCTGACTCCCATGCTAATCTTCTCCAGACACACCCTTACAGACATGTCCAGAAATTGTCACAGCATTCATCCGGGGCATCCCTTAGCCTTGACAAGGTGATGATAGGTCTTTCCTTGGCATGGCAGGAAAGAGAAAGGAAAAAATAAAAAGGCCTTTATGGCGGGCACGGGTGGGCTGCAGTAGAATTCAAGATCCCCTTTGGGGCTGACAAAGAATTGGTTGACTTTTATTCAGTTTGACAGGCGGTGGAGTTTGAAGGGGGCAGGCAGAATGACGTATGGACAGCTGATTGGGAGAATGTTGGTGTGCTCAAAGCAGTAAGTTCAATTTAGGTTTTGGAGAAGAACCCGGAAGTCAGTGTTGAGGGAGGCACTGTCCAGCAACATTTTGGGCCTGCACCACGTTAAGCCTGGTAGAGCTTCCCACGGGTGGAACCCATTGGTCGACAGATAAAATTAACCGTTACACTTTTTAAAAAATTTTTTTATTTAAAGGGATAAAACAGAAAAAGGAAGAGAAATATTACAGAATTTAAAAAAAAAAACATAAACAGTAAGAAATCACTAGTTGATAAATTACATATTGCTCTTTTAGAAATAGTTTTTCAAGTTACAAAATTAAAGCACACAAAATAGACACTCAAGCAGTGAGACTGCAAACAGATCTGTTCAACAATCAAACAAGAACTAAGAAATATGGGTAATAATCCTGCACACATAAATATACATGCAGTTATATCTTTTATAGCACTTCCTGTTTTCTCTTTTTTATAATAGCAATTATACATTTTTTTATTTAAAGAGAAAAAAAACAGGAAAAAGGTAGAAATATTACAGAATTTCAAGAAAAGAAGATAAACAGTAAGAAATCATTAGTTGATACATTACATATTGTTCTTTTAGAAATAGTTATTCAAGTTACAGAATTAAAGCACACAAAGTAGACACTAAAGCAGTGAGAGTGCAAACAGATCTGTTCAGCAATCCAACAAGAACCTAGAAATATGGTCATCAATCCCACACATCTAAACATACATGGAGCTATATCTTTTATAGCGCTTCCTATTTCCTCTTTTTTTACAATAGCAATTATACATTTTTAAAATTTTATTTAAAGAAAAGAAAAAAACAGAAAAAAGGGTAGGAACAATACAGAATTCTAAAAGAAAGAAAGAAAAAGGAGAATGAGAAAAAGCCCCACTAAGAAATCAGTAATTTATAAATTACGTACTGTCATCCTGGATGTAGTTGTTCAAGTTACAAAGTTAAAGGGTACATAGTAAATATTCTAACAGTCAGGCTACAAACAGTTCTGCTGAAAGATCCAACAAAGATTCAGCAATATGGTCATCTATTTTACACACTCAAACATACATGCAGTTATATCCCTTAGAGCACTTTCTTTTCCTCTCTTTTTTACAATAGCAATTAAACATTTTGGTTTTATTATTCTTGTAGTTCTTATTTACTTTTTACACTAGAGACACAATATAATATTTATAAATATGATTCTTATTTATTTCACTAATGAGGATAGTCTCAAGTTGTCTCCATTTGCCTATGAAGGCCTCAAGGTCATCCTTTTTTATAGCTGAGTAATATTCCATTGTATAAAAATGCCACATCTTTTTAATACACTCTGCAGTTGATGGGCATCTTGGTTATTTCCAGGATTTAGCTATCACAAGTTGTGCAGCTATGAACATGGATGCACATATATCACTGTGATATGAACTTTTCAGTTCTTGGGGGAAAATACCCAGGAGGGGGATAGCTGGATTGAATGGGGCTTCCAATCCTAGTCTTCTGAGAATTCTCCCTAAGGATTTCCATGTACTGGCTCAACTTTGCCATGTTATGTTCCTGTTGTTTCTTTCTGCTTTTTCTCTTATTTAATTGCTTATTCTACCTGGTGGTTTCTTTCTGTTGTTGTTTTGGGGATTGTGGTCATTTTTATCTCTGTCTAGTATGTCTTTCAGTACTCTTTCTAGGGTTCATTTGGTGGACATGAATTTCTTCAGTTGTTCTTTGTCATGGAAGTATCTTGTTTCTCCCTTAAATTTGAATGAAAGTTTTGCTGGGTACATCAGTCTGGGTTGAAGGTTGTTTTCTTTCAGGGCTTGAAATACCTCACACCAAGCTCTTCTTGACTTGAGGGTTTGTGCTGAAAAGTCTGCCGTGATTCTAATGGGCTTTCCTTGATAGGTGAGTTGTGTCTTTTCTCTGACAGCTTTTAATATTCTGTTTTTATGCTGTATGTCTGAGATCTTAATTATTATGTGTCTGGATGTGGATTTATGTTGATTGTGACTGTTTGGTGTTCTATATGCCTCACTTATCTGCATATCAGATTCTTTCCCCATGTTTGGGAAATTTTCTGCTATTATTTCTGTAAACACATTACGTATGTCATTTGCCTGGACTCCTGTATCTTCACTAATGCCCATTATTCTTATATTGTTGCTCTTGGCATCATCATGAAGCTTCTGGATTGTCATTTCATGCTGCTTTGTTATTTTTAAAAGTTCTATCCTTTCCTGATCACTAACTGTGATCCTGTCCTCAAGGTCCGAAATCCTATCCTCAGCTTCCTTTAGGT